>JAVKPL010014698.1:0-91031 GCA_032173675.1 Gastrolobium villosum
TTCTAAAAATCAATTTTCAATTGTATTGTTTTCTTTTTCAATTCAAAAACACAAAAACAAGTCTTTATTTTTAATTTCACTCAATTTGACAATAATTGTCACACAAACCCTTTTTGAAAACTTCCATTCTTTAAGAAATTTTTTTACTTGATATTAGATCTAATCCCTGTGGAGACGAACTGTATTTATCACTTTATTACTTGTGCGATCGGTATACTTGCCGGAGAGCATCAGATGGCAATGGTAGGAAGTGTGTATGAGTAGTCATATAATCTTGAGCAAGATTGGATTTGTGAATATTTGTGAATATTTTCTTCAATTATTGGCCAGTAATTTTTTACCCTTCGGGCAAGTGTTTCTGACTGCCACTGGATAGTTGTATGCGAGGTACTCTTCCAGAATTTCCACTTAATTTGGAGATCACTAGAGCAGAAAAGAGCAACTAGGAAAACTTGCTCGGGTGTAATGCTTGCATTCAACGAGTGGGAATTCTGTTCGAAGAAGCAAAAACAATGGCTGGGAACAATGATGAAATAGACAATCCACGTGGTATTGATACAATCCTCACACCAGCATTCGTAACAGACCTAATTCAAGCATTATTCATCCAGAAACGGGCAACAATTGGTGTTTTATATTACCCCCAATATTCAATTCGAAGTGAACTCAGTTTGGCGAGAGTTTTCTGAGGACCCTCACAGGTTACTGAGATATATCCGTATATCTGTGACTCAACCAAGCACCCCCAGGTGTACCAATGATGCAGTCAGGGCGAGACTGTTTCCCTTTGCTCTTAAAGGGAAGGCTTTGAATTGGTTGGAAAGCAACCAGTGAAGATGTTTCCATTGGGAGAGTCTTTCAAATAAATTCTTTGCTGAGTTCTTTTCCATGGAGAGGTTTAACCAGATGGTGAATATATCACCAATTTAACTCAGGCTGAAGGTGTAAATGTAAATGTATTCCAGTATTGTAAATGTACATGGATCTGATGTAATAGATGGGCTTTACCCTATGACTAATGGTGATCAAGTCAGAATTTTTTTCAATGGGTGTAAACCGAATTCGGTGGAAATGGTGCAGCAGGATGGCAGCATCAAAGAAATTGCAAGAGCAAATCATTTTGTGAAGTTTTTGAAAAAATAATGCCAACGAAAACTGAAGGTTTGACAGCCAAGCAAAAGAAATTGATTTTGCACCTAGATAATAATGATGCGGTTCTGGCTGAGAATAAATTGTTGTCAAATGGATTAGCAAATCTAACCTCAAGGATAGAAATGCAGATTTTGTAATGTACAAGACGGAAGCTGCTGCAGTTGTTTGTGAAAATATTGCAAGGACGATCATGAGTAAAATGAATGTCAAAAACATTATTATCTGATGATCCTCCTCAACAGGTGCAAGTAAATGGTGTGTGGTATGACCAGCGACCCCAACCACATAATATTTCAAGAAATCAGAATTTTCATCCAGGAAACAATAATTTCCAGCGGAAGGTGCAAGGTACTGGTCTTGATTTCAAATCCAATAATTATTTGCAACCACCACCAGTTCAACCAAAGGAACCTTCTGATTTAGAAAAGCTAGTGGGACAAATGGCCCAACATTCAAATGCTTTTATGGAGGAGACTCGAGCAAACACTAGGAATACACAAGCTTCTATCAAAAATTTGGAGAACCAAATTGGCCAGATAGCGAAACAGGTGGCTGAAATGAACTCCAGGTACATTTCCTAGTAATACAGTCACTAATCCAAAGGATGATTGTTTGGCAATAACTACTAGAAGTGGTAAGGTGTTGACTCCTCCAACAAAGCCTAAGGAGGTCACTCAACCAAAGCCAATCACAAATGTGGAGGCCGATGAAAATGCCAAAGAGCCAGAAGAAGTGGTAATTCCTTCTGAAACTGAAGGACCTGTTAAAAAAAATGAAGAAGAAGAGCCACAAATTATTGCTTCTGACAAGAAGAAATTTGAACTAAATCCTGAATATGTTAGGGCTATGGCACCTTATCCAGAACGATTCAAGAAAGATGTTCAAAAATAGCAATATTCAAGATTTCTTGATATTTTCAAGAAATTACATGTGAACATACCATTTGCTGAAGCTTTGTCTAACATGCCCAACTATGCCAAGTTCATGAAAGATTTGTTGTCAAGAAAACATAAGCTGCAAGAGTGCCAGACAGTGACACTCACTGAAGAGTGTAGTGCTATCATACAAAAGAAGTTTCCACCCAAACTAAGTGATCCAGGAAGCTTCAATATTCAAATTGCTATTGGTAACACTGATGTTGGCAGAGCATTATGTGATCTTGGGGCAAGTATTAACCTGATTCCTTTATCAGTTTGCAAATCTCTGGGAATTACTGAGTTAAAACCCACTATGGTTTCTCTGCAACTTGCCGATAGATCTTTGAGGAGACCGAGTGGTGTTATTGAAGATGTTCTTGTTAAAGTGGATAAGTTCATTTTCCCAGCTGATTTTGTGGTATTAGATATGGAAGAGGGTACTGAAATGCCCTTATTATTGGGAAGACCTTTCTTGGCCACTGCTCGAGCCATGATTGATGTGGAAAATGGCAGGTTAGAGTTAAGGATGAATGATGAGACCATCACCATCAATGTCTTTGACTCCATGAAACAATCTTCTGATAAGGGCGATTGTTTCCGACTTGATATCATTGAGCAAGTGGTGGAAGAAGAAGTATCTTCTAGTCAACAATCTACTGAACCACCTGTGGGGCAGGAAATGATTCTTTTCAAGGAAGAGAAAAATGAGTTATTTGAAATCCTTGAAAAGAAAGATTCTGACAAGGAAGATGGTGCCCCAAAGGTTGAGTTGAAGGAACTTCCGGAAACTCTCAAGTATATCTTCTTGGGGGAAGAAGAGACTTACCCTGTTATCATTAGCAAAGGGTTGTCTTCTGAACAAGAAACAAGACTGATTCAAGTGTTGAAAGAGCACAAGACTGCCATAGGGTGGTCAATTTCTGATTTGAAGGGTATTAATCCCTCATTCTGTACACATAAAATTCTAGTGGAGGATGAAGTCCGACCAGTAAGGCAACCGCAAAGAAGACTCAATCCAACAATGAAAGAGGTTGTGAGGAAAGAAGTTGTAAAGCTTCTTGATGCTGGTATGGTTTACCCAATTTCGGATACTGCTTGGGTAAGCCCAGTGCAGACTGTTCCGAAAAAGGGAGGTATCACCGTAGTTCATAATGAGAAAAATGAACTTATTCCAACTAGAACTATTACTGGTTGGAGAATGTGTGTGGACTACCGAAGGTTAAATGCTGCAACAAGGAAAGATCACTTTCCACTTCCTTTTGTTGATCAAATGTTGGAAAGATTGGCAGGTTATAACTACTATTGTTTCTTGGACGGATATTCTGGGTACAACCAAATCCCAGTAGCACCAGAAGACCAAGAGAAAACAGCTTTCACTTGCCCTTTTGGAGTCTTTGCTTATAGACGGATGCCATTCGGTCTATGTAATGCACCTGCCACATTTCAAAGGTGCATGCTGTAACATCCCGCATAATTAGTAAAATACATAAGTACTATATGCTATATGTACATGTGTAGAATTCGGATGTATGGTTTATGTGTAATGGCTTGTGAATTGTATGACCTTTATCCCTTGAATAAGACTAAGGTAACTAATTAAATTAAATCATAGGAAGATACATATGTAGACATGTGAATTTAATCTTATGAGTAATGTGAGTATGTGTTATAGGACCTTAGTGTTCTTTGGACTTTGGTAGTGGGCTAGTGTGTGTGTGTGGACTTGTTGCTTTTGGACTTGTGTGTTTGGATCCATTGTGTGTGTGGCCAATGGCCCAAGGATGGCTATTGGATCAAGCTAGTTCAGCCCAAAGTTGTAACCATTCTTATTTCCCCTAAGCCTTGCCCAATTAGGGTGTCTTGTGCATCAAGGAACAACCACTTGGCTTAATGTTTTTCCTTCTCATTTATGCGCACAAGTAGGAGGATTACACTTAGAAAAATCTGCCAAATTCCTTCATGTTTGACCGCCACCTCACTTGGCTTATGCACACTTGATTTAAACCTCATTGCATGGAAGACACATGGACCTTTGAGCATGATTTTAGGCTGCATATTTCCCCATTTTGGCGCACATGGGAGGGGTCTTGGTGCAGATTTTTTTTTATGACACAAACTGCCTAACTTGTTGACTTGGAGAACCCTCTTGCACTTCCATCATGGCACTGTTTTGTGCAGATTTTTGGCAAGCTTTTTGCAGCCCATCATGAGCCAAACCTGCCTTGTTTTCACATGCATCATAAGAGGATTCTTGGCTGCATTTTCATCATTTTGTGCAGCTCCAAAATCTGAATTTGGGCTGTCACAAAACTGCACTCTTGATGCACCCCTTTCCCCCTCATCATTGCGCACCAAGGCTGCTTAAGTGCAGATTTTTGGGCTGCCACATGGTTGTTTTACTTGTTGACTTAGCAAAGCTCTTGCATGTGCTCTTGACACTTCCTTTCCACTCCTCTAGGTGCGCAAATCATGGTCAATTGTGCAGAAATTTCTCTGACTTGGACAGCCCTCAAAGCTGAACATATCTCCCTCACCCCCTTGCATGTGAGTAGAGTAAATTAGAAGCAAACCCTTGCTTGATTCAGCCCTTGTATGCAGCCCATCCCTTCAAGTAATCAGAATTTTGCATGATGGTTAATCATAGCAACTCCTCCTCCCCTTTCCCTTTAAATTTGCGCATGAGGAAGGGGCTGGCTTCATGTGCAAGTGCAGCCAACTCTCCTCCTCCTCCTCACTCTCTCTAGCCGCACCCACAAGCCTCCTTGGAGCAAGAAGACTTTGCCAAGCCAACTTCCTCCTTCCCTCACCTCAACCGTGACTCTAGACCTCCAAGCAAGAGTAAGTTTCCTCCTCACATTCCCTCATTGTCCAGCTTTGTCCTCAACCTTGAAGCTGCCCAAGTTTGTCCACCCTCATCTTTGTTGCGCATAGATCACCATAGGAAGTAAGGACTTGTTGTGTAGTGAAGCTAGAAGGTGGAGTGTGATTCTTGACTTTGAAGGGTGTGCTACAAGAGGTAGGCCTTGAACTTTGAACTCTTTCTTTGTGTAGCCATGTATGTATGCTTGAATGTCTCCTTGTATATGTGTTGCTTTGGATCCTTGGTTGAGCATGATTAAAGTATAAGTATGGAGCCACTTTATGATGAATTGTATGCATGAGTTGTAGAGTAAAAGTCTCATGATCATGCTTAAAATTATATGCCACTGTTTTGTATGATTAGGCCACTGTTTTAAAGAGAAATATGCCACTGTTTCCCTAAGTATGTGCCACTGTTTTGATGATAAAAGGCTCACTGTTTCGGTCCCTCAAGATCACCTTTACATGCCACTGTTTCTGCACATTACATGCCACTGTTTCTGCACATACATGCCACTGTTTCTGCACATTACATGCCACTGTTTCTGCACATTACATGCCACTGTTTCTGCACATTATATGCCACTGTTTCTGCACATATATGTCATTGTTTTAGTGCTCCTTAAGCCACTGTTTTTATGCATGAAATGTCACTGTTTTACCCATCAAATGCCACTGTTTCTATGCATAAAATGCCACTGTTTTAGTCATGAAATGTCACTGTTTCCATGCTTAAAATGCCACTGTTTTTATGCATAAAAGGCCACTGTTTTAAGTCATCATATGCCACTGTTTTTATGCATAAAAGGCCACTGTTTTAAGTCATCATATGCCACTGTTTTTATGCATAATGTGCCACTGTTTTAGTCATCATATGCCACTGTTCATATGCATAAAATGCCACTGTTTTTATGCATAAAATGCCACTGTTTTAGTCCTTCTATGCCACTGTTTGTATGCATAAAATGCCACTGTTTTAATCCATAATATGCCACTGTTTCAATGTCCAAAAATCTAGATTTATGCCACTGTTTTGGAAGTTCAAAGTGTCACTGTTTCTGTTTTAAAAACGCCACTGTTTCTGTTTTAAAAACGTCACTGTTTCTGTTTAAAACGTCACTGTTTTGCTGCTGTAAACACTGCTGTATGCTCACTGTTTTGCTGCTGTAAACACTGCTGTATGCTCACTGTTTTGCTGCTGTAAACACTGCTGTATGTTCACTGTTTTGCTGCTGTAAACACTGCTGTAAGCTCACTGTTTTGCTGCTGTAAACACTGCTGTATGTTCACTGTTTTGCTGCTGTAAACACTGCTGTATGTTCACTGTTCTGCTGCTGTAAATGCTCACTGTTTTGCTGCTGTAAACACTGCTGTATGCTCACTGTTTTTCTGCTGTAAGACACTGCTGTATGTTCTCTGTTTCTGCTGTAAATAGCCACTGTAAATGATTAGTTGTAACTGATTTAGGTGCGCTTAAGAAGTGAGATACTTCGCTGCTGTTTGGTAATAATTAAGGCAAGCAAAGGTAAGTGTCAGGCGATGATGCCTAATGTGACTATTGACTACTGGTATAGAATTATGACATGATGCTCCATATGCCGTAAAAATATTATGTTCCATTATAATGAAAGGAAACTGCCAAAAAATGTGCCGTGATGGCTATATGACTATGAGGTAAAGACGTTATGTGGCAGCATAACGCATATGAAAGGTATATAAGCATGCATCTTACATCATACCGCATTTTTACGCCTTGTGTGTGAAAGCATAGCATGACATACATGTATCAAGATCATATAGGCCTTGTGTAGAATAGTTATGTACAGGACCATGTGTTTGAGCAAGCATCATATAGGCATCCCCAAGGTACCGGGGTATGGGACACTTGGCATCAGTCCGCATAGGCCCACAGTTGGAATCCATATGGAGCTCAGGTGCCAAGGGTATATTTGATTCCACTGTGAAGTGCGCGCACGACGGTGCTAAAAGCGCAAAGGAAAGGCGTTATATACGCAATATATGAATATGATAAAAAGGAAAAGGAACAAGGATATGTCGAAGTGACTGTTTATGATTTTGTGCCTAGTTAATACTGTTATATTATTGGTTTTATTGCCACACTACTGGGATTATTCTCACCCCTTCGGGGCTGCTATTTTTCCAAAATGGCAGGAGGACGCAAGAGCATTTGAAGGAGTAATATTTTGCTGTTGATTGCTGATGCGTGGATTATCAGTGTTGCTGTTTGTTTAAATGGATAACTGTAATGATTAATGTTTTGGTACTTTTGGATGACTGTAGTCTTTATCATAATTATGTTAGCTTGAACTTTTATGAACAATGGCTATTTTGGAAAACCTTTGTGAAAAGAATTTAAGTGCTGAAATTTTTATACTGCTTTGTTAGCTCATGTGACGTTAACGACTCTAATTCCGCTTAGCAAACGACTCTCTTGGATGCATACAAGGGAGGGCGTTACACTAATTGGTATCAGAGCAGTTTGGTCCATGGATTTGCTTGTGTTTGATTGAATTGATTGTTGTTTGTGTCTATCTGCTGATTGACTGTCTAAATGTGCTATAGTTTAAGTATATATTGACTAGGATAGTTAGATTGTTTAGACTAGTCTGGGATAAGACACGGATGCATAGCTAACTTGTCCGAATTGAACCCGAGTACCTACTTGGGACTGCTGCCATGAATAACTTGCGGTGAGCCTGATCAACTCATTTCCTGATATTGTGAGTGCAGAATCATGGCGGGTGGTCGCGGTTCAACTCGGGGAAGGACTGGCGATGCGGAAGAGGATCTTATCACCACCATTGGGGGACTGGCAACGTTCATCCAGAATATGAGCCAAGAATGGCGCGACCATAGGCAACAGAATCAGAACCAACCCCCACTGCATGAAAATGCAGAAGAAATTGCCCGTCGGAGGTTGAAAGACTTCCGCAACTTCCAACCACCTACTTTTGAGGGTGAAGACAACCCTGAGGCTGCAGCAAAGTGGCTGCAGATGATCGAGCATATCTTTGAACGCATAGCATGCCCGGAAGCGCAGAAGACTGAGTACGCGTCGTACCAGCTAATGGGAGAAGCTTTAACATGGTGGACTGGTGCGAGGGCTCTGCTGAGAGCTCAGGACGTGGAACTAACATGGGCCGTGTTCAGACAAGTATTTCTGGATAAGTATTTTCCTAAGGCAATGCGAAGGATGAAGCACACTGAACTGCTGTCGCTCAGGCAGGGTAACATGACGGTTAATGAGTATATTGCAAAGTTTGGGCAGCTGATCGAGTACGCCAACTTTGACCGGAACATTTATGATGAAGAATGGCAGGTGGAGAAGTTCGAGAGCGGACTGCATCCGGAAATCCGCAAGCTCATTTTGACGACGGCTAATCGTACACTTCCAGAACTCATCAACCAGAGTCGTCAGGCAGAAGGAATCATTCTGGAGGCCAAGAACTTGAACAAGCCACCACCACAGTTCCACGGAGGAAACCGAGCAGGCAGATTCTTCAGGGCGGCACCTGGTAGGGGTCGAGGCAGAGGTACGCCATTGCAAGCGCGGCCTGGAAACTTTAAGAGAAACTTTACGGTGGGTCAATCGTCGACTGGACGTCAGGGCGCGACTGTTTGTGCTACGTGTGGAAAGAATCACTTTGGAGTTTGTCGCAAGAACAACAATGCATGTTTCAGATGCGGCCAGCAAGGACATTTTGCTTACAAGTGCCCCCAGAACGCTGACCAACAGCCTCCGCAAGCACGGGTGTTCACATTGGATGCAAATGAAGCGCAGAAGTTTCCCAACCTGATCAAAGGTAATGTCACTTTGAATGGTCACCCAATTTCTGTTATCTTTGATTCTGGAGCGTCTGGCTCTTTTATGGCAAAGCATACTGCCTTGAGAATAGGCATCACCCCAACCCCGTTACCTCATGAGTTACACATCAGCACACCTACTGGAGGATCGTGCACAGCCTCAGAGATCTGCAGAGGTGTTACCTTGCAGTATGAAGGGAATACGTATACAGTTAACTTGGTGGTCCTGCCGGTATTCAACTTCGATGTGATTATCGGTATGGACTGGTTGACGGAAAACGGGATAACTTTGGATTGTCGAGCAGGGAAAGTCATTGTTCCTGCGAAAGATGGTAATTTTCAACCTTTCTCTCTCATTTCCTTATTGCAAGTTAGAAAAGAGCTCCGCAAGGGAGCAGCAGGGTATCTTTTGTCGATCGAGGCTGAGACCTCGATTGACAATCAAATTCAGAATGTACCGGTAGTTAGAGAATTCGAGGAGGTATTCCCGGATGAAATACCTCGATTGCCTCCTCATAGGGAAATAGAATTTTCCATCGAACTTGTTCCTGGAGTCGGACCAATCTCCATTGCCCCGTATCGTATGGCACCTCTGGAACTGCGCGAGTTGAAGAAGCAGATAGAAGAGCTTTTGGCAAAGGAATTCATCAGACCGAGTACTTCCCCATGGGGTGCTCCAGCCATCTTGATTAAGAAGAAGGATGGAAGTTTACGTCTGTGTGTAGATTACCGCCAGCTGAACAAAGTAACAGTGAAGAATAAGTATCCGCTACCGAGGATCGACGATTTGATGGACCAGCTGAGAGGAGCCAGAGTCTTTTCCAAGATAGATTTACGATCGGGATACCATCAGATCCGGGTCAAACCGAAGGATATTCCGAAAACCGCTTTTAGGACTCGTTATGGGCACTACGAATATCAAGTGATCCCATTCGGACTTACGAATGCTCCAGCGGTATTCATGGACTACATGAACCGCATCTTCCGCCCGTTCCTTGATCAGTTTGTTATTGTGTTTATCGACGATATCCTGATTTACTCAGCTAATGAAGAGCTACACGCGGAACATCTGAGGATTGTCTTGCAAGTCTTGAAGGAGAAGCAGTTGTACGCGAAATGGTCGAAGTGCGAGTTTTGGCTTAAAGAGGTCCAGTTTCTGGGCCATGTCATTTCATCAGAAGGTATCGCGGTGGACCCCAGCAAAGTTGAAGCTGTCATGAATTGGGAACGACCCAAGACTGTCACCGAAGTAAGAAGTTTCTTAGGTCTTGCTGGATACTATCGAAGGTTCATCCAGAATTTCTCCCAGATAGTGCAACCCCTTACTCGTCTCACTCGGAAGGATAAGCCTTTTGAGTGGACTGAAGCCTGTGAAGAATGTTTCTTGGAGCTAAAGAGTAGATTGACGAGTGCTCCCGTACTCACGATTCCGGATCCTACCCGAAGGTTCGAAGTATACTGCGATGCGTCGCTGAAAGGACTTGGATGCGTGTTGATGCAGGACCGTATGGCAGTAGCTTACGCATCTCGACAACTTAAGCCCCACGAAGAAAATTATCCTACGCACGATTTGGAGTTAGCAGCTATAGTGTTCGCACTTAAAATCTGGAGGCACACTTGTATGGTTCGCAGTTTGACGTGTTCAGCGATCATAAGAGTTTGAAGTACTTGTTCGATCAGAAGGAGCTGAATATGCGGCAACGTCGGTGGATGGAATTTCTGAAGGACTACGATTTTGAACTTAAGTACCACCCAGGAAAGGCAAACGTGGTAGCTGACGCCCTGAGCAGGAAGACACTGCACACTGCAACTCTGATGATAGAAGAGCTGAAATTGTTTGAGGCCTTTCGAGACTTGAACTTATCGGTTGACGAGAGAGGAAACAGCATAAGATTGGGAAATATAAAGGTGGAGAATGAACTGATCAGTAGAATTAAGGAGGCTCAGAAGGATGAAGAGTTAGTCCGCGAGTTGGTTGGTAACCAAGAGGTAGTAAAGGACGAGAATGATGTTTGGAGATTCCAAGGACGGCTGGTTGTGCCGAATGAAGAGTTGAAACAAGAAGTTTTACAGGAGGCTCACAAGGGTAAGTATACAGTTCATCCTGGATCCACGAAGATGTACCATGATTTGAAGACCTCGTTTTGGTGGCCGGGTATGAAGCGTGATATTGCGGAGTATGTTTCTCGGTGCTTAACTTGTCAGAAGGTGAAGTACGAACATCAGAAACCGTCGGGACTCCTTCAACCCTTGGAGATTCCCGAATGGAAGTGGGACAGTATTGCGATGGATTTTGTAGTTGGACTTCCTCGGACGCGAGAAGGATATGATTCTATCTGGGTGATTGTCGATCGTTTAACGAAGTCAGCTCATTTCTTGCGTGTTAGAACCACATATGATACAGAGAGGCTTGCTAGAATTTATCTGCAGGAGATTGTGAAGCTGCACGGAGTTCCTACGAGTATTGTCAGTGATCGTGATCCCAAGTTTACATCTAAGTTTTGGGAATCCTTTCAAAGAGCATTAGGGACCCAATTGAGGTTGAGCACTGCTTATCATCCGCAGACCGATGGCCAGACGGAACGCACCATTCAAGCATTAGAGGACATGTTGCGAGCATGCGTTTTGGAGTTAGGAGGCAGTTGGGATAGCTATCTCTCGTTGATTGAGTTTGCTTACAACAACAGTTACCATTCCAGCATTCAGATGGCACCGTATGAAGCTCTGTATGGGAGAAAATGCAGATCCCCTCTATGTTGGACTGAAGTGGGTGAGCGAAGTATGTTAGGACCTGATCTAATTCAGGAAACATCCGAACAGGTAAAGAAGATTCGAGAAAATATGCAGCGGGCTCAGGCCAGACAGAAGAGTTATTACGACAAGCGTCATAAGCCTCTATCTTTCGAAGTCGGAGACCACGTGTTCTTGAGAATCACCCCTACTTCGGGACTCGGAAGGAGAATGGGAGTAAAGAAGTTAAGTCCACGGTACTTAGGACCGTATCTGATTATGGACCGGATTGGAGAGTCTGCATATCGGTTGGCTTTACCACCCAATCTGTCAGGAATTCACAATGTATTTCATGTGTCACAGCTACGGAGGTATCTCTCTGATCCATCTCACGTATTACAGCCGGAAGAAGTAGAACTAAAGGAAAATCTGACGTATCAAGTGCAACCATTCCAAATTCTTGAAAGATCCGTCAAGCGACTCCGTTCTAAAGAGATTCCGTTGGTGAAAGTATTGTGGAACAACAGATCGGCAGCTGAAGCCACTTGGGAGCGCGAGGACGACGTTCAGAAACGCTATCCAGAACTGTTTAGCTCTTAAGTAAGTTTATTTTGCGGACAAAATTCCTATTTGGTGGGGAGAGTGTAACATCCCGCATAATTAGTAAAATACATAAGTACTATATGCTATATGTACATGTGTAGAATTCGGATGTATGGTTTATGTGTAATGGCTTGTGAATTGTATGACCTTTATCCCTTGGATAAGACTAAGGTAATTAATTAAATTAAATCATAGGAAGATACATATGTAGACATGTGAATTTAATCTTATGAGTAATGTGAGTGTGTGTTATAAGGCTTTGGTAGTGGGCTAGTGTGTGTGTGTGGACTTGTTGCTTTTGGACTTTTGTGTTTAGATCCTTTTGTGTGTGTGGCCAATGGCCCAAGGATGGCTCTTGGATCAAGCTTGTTCAGCCCAAAGTTGTAACCACACTTATTTCCCCTAAGCCTTGCCCAACAGGGTGTCTTGTGCATCAAGGAACAACCACTTGGCTTAATGTTTTTCCCACCCATTTATGCGCACAAGTAGAGTGGATTACACTTAGAAAAATCTGCCACTTTCCTTTGTTGACCGCCACCTCACTTGCTTATGCACACTTGATTTAAACCTCATTGCATGGAAGACACATGGACCTTTGAGCATGATTTTAGGCTGCATATTTCCCCATTTTGGCGCACATGGGAGGGGTCTTGGTGCAGATTTTTTTTATGACACAAACTGCCTAACTTGTTGACTTGGAGAACCCTCTTGCACTTCCATCATGACACTGTTTTGTGCAGATTTTTGGCAAGCTTTTTGCAGCCCATCATGAGCCAAACCTGCCTTGTTTTCACATGCATCATAAGAGGATTTTTGGCTGCATTTTCATCATTTTGTGCAGCTCCAAAATCTGAATTTGGGCTGTCACAAAACTGCACTCTTGATGCACCCCTTTCCCCTCATCATTGCGCACCAAGGCTGCTTAAGTGCAGATTTTTGGGCTGCCACATGGTTGTTTTACTTGTTGACTTAGCAAAGCTCTTGCATGTGCTCTTGACACTTCCTTTCCACTCCTCTAGGTGCGCAAATCATGGTCAATTGTGCAGAAATTTCTCTGACTTGGACAGCCCTCAAAGCTGAACATATCTCCCTCACCCCCTTGCATGTGAGTAGAGTAAATTAGAAGCAAACCCTTGCTTGATTCAGCCCTTGTATGCAGCCCCATCCCTTCAAGTAATCAGAATTTTGCATGATGGTTAATCATAGCAACTCCTCCTCCCTTTCCCTTTAAATTTGCGCATGAGGAAGGGGCTGGCTTCATGTGCAAGTGCAGCCAACTCTCCTCCTCCTCCTCACTCTCTCTAGCCGCACCCACAAGCCTCCTTGGAGCAAGAAGACTTTGCCTAGCCAACTTCCTCCTTCCCTCACCTCAACCGTGACTCTAGACCTCCAAGCAAGAGTAAGTTTCCTCCTCACATTCCCTCACTGTCCAGCCTTGTCCTCAACCTTGAAGCTGCCCAAGTTGTCCATCCTCATCTTTGTTGCGCATAGATCACCATAGGAAGTAAGGACTTGTTGTGTAAGAAGCTAGTAAGGGTGTGGTGAAGTGTGTGCTTCAAGAGGTAGGCCTTTAAACTTTGAACTCTTTCTTTGTGTAGCCATGTAAGTGTGCTTGAATGTCTCCTTGTATATGTTTTGGCTTTGGATCCTTGGTTGAGCATGATTAAAGTATAAGTATGGGGTCATTTCATGGTGAATTGTATGCATAAAAAATGCTTAAGATTATATGCCACTGTTTTGTATGATTAGGCCACTGTTTTAAAGAGAAATATGCCACTGTTTCCCTAAGTATGTGCCACTGTTTTGATGATAAAAGGCTCACTGTTTCGGTCCCTCAAAATCACCCTTACATGCCACTGTTTCTGCACATATATGCCACTGTTTCTGCACATATATGCCACTGTTTCTGCACATTACATGCCACTGTTTCTGCACATATATGCCACTGTTTCTGCACATTACATGCCACTGTTTCTGCACATTATATGCCACTGTTTCTGCACATATATGACACTGTTTATGCACCCAAGCCACTGTTTTTATGCATGAAATGCCACTGTTTTACACATCAAATGCCACTATTTCTGCACATATATGTCACTGTTTCCCTGCTTAAAGTGCCACTGTTTTTATGCATGAAATGCCACTGTTTTACTCATCAAATGCCACTGTTTTTATGCATAATATGCCACTGTTTTAGTCATCATATGCCACTGTTCATATGCATAAAAAGCCACTGTTTTTATGCATCAAATGCCACTGTTTTAGTCATCATATGCCACTGTTTTTATGCATAAAATGCCACTGTTTTAGTCCTCCTATGCCACTGTTTGTATGCATAAAATGCCACTGTTTTAATCCATAATATGCCACTGTTTCAATGTCCAAAAACCAAGATTTATGCCACTGTTTTGGAAGTTCAAAGTGCCACTGTTTCTGTTTTACTGTTTTTGTTTTAAAAACGTCACTGTTTCTGTTTAAAACGTCACTGTTTTGCTGCTGTAAACACTGCTGTATGTCCACTGTTTTGCTGCTGTAAACACTGCTGTATGTCCACTGTTTTGCTGCTGTAAACACTGCTGTATGTCCACTGTTTTGCTGCTGTAAACACTGATGTATGCTCACTGTTTTGCTGCTGTAAACACTGCTGTATGTCCACTGTTTTGCTGCTGTAAACACTGCTGTATGTTCACTGTTTTGCTGTAAATAGCCACTGTAAATGATTAGTTGTAATGGATTTAGGTGCGCTTAAGAAGTGAGATACTTCGCTGCGGTTTGGTAATATTTAAGGCAAGCAAAGGTAAGTGTCAGGCGATGATGCCTAATGTGACTATTGACTACTGGTATAGAATTGTGACATGATGCTCCATATGCCGTAAAAATATTATGTTCCATTATAATGAAAGGAAACTGCCAAAAATGTGCCGTGATGGCTATATGATTATGAGGTAAAGACGTTATGTGGCAGCATAACGCATATGAAAGGTATATAAGCATGCACCTTGCATCATACCGCATTTTTGTACGTTTTGTGTGTGAAAGCATAGCATGACATGCATGTATCAAGATCATATAGGCCTTGTGTAGAATAGTTATGTACAGGACCATGTGTTTGAGCAAGCATCATGTAGGCATCCCCAAGGTACCGGGGTATGGGACACTTGGCATCAGTCCGCATAGGCCCACAGATGGAATCCACATGGAGCTCAGGTGCCAAGGGTATATTTGATTCCACTGTGAAGTGCGCGCACGACGGTGCTAAAAGCGCAAAGGAAAGGCATTATATACGCAATATATGAATATGAAAAAAAAAGGAAAAGGAAAAGGAACAAGGATATGTTGAAGTGACGGTTTATGATTTTGTGCCTAGTTAATATTGTTATATTATTGGTTTTATTGCCACACTACTGGGATTATTCTCACCCCTTCGGGGCTGCTATTTTTCCAAAATGGCAGGAGGACGCAAGAGCATTTGAAGGAGTAATATTTTGCTGTTGATTGCTGATGCGTGGATTATCAGTGTTGCTGTTTGTTTAAATGGATAACTGTAATGATTAATGTTTTGGTACTTTTGGATGACTGTAGTCTTTATCATAATTATGTTAGCTTGAACTTTTATGAACAATGGCTATTTTGGAAAACCTTTGTGAAAAGAATTTAAGTGCTGAAATTTTTTGTATACTGCTTTGTTAGCTGGTGGAGAAAATCCTTGAGGTATTTATGGATGATTTCTCTGTTTTTGGCTCTTGTTTTGATATATGCTTGTTAAATTTAACCCATGTGTTAAAAAGATGCCAAAACACAAATCTTGTACTTAACTGGGAGAAATGTCATTTTATGGTACAGGAGGGAATTGTCCTAGGACATAAAATATCTAAAAAAGGGATTGAGGTAGATGAGGCTAAATTGATGTTAATTGAGAAATTGCCTCCTCCTAATAATGTGACTGGTATTAGGAGTTTTCTAGGACATGCTGGGTTTTATAGGAGATTCATAAAAGATTTTTCTAAAATTGCTAAACCTTTAAGCCAACTTTTAGAAAAAGATTCTGAGTTTCAATTTAATGATGCATGCCTTGAAGCTTTTAATCTGTTGAAAGAAAAGCTCACTACAGCTCCCATTCTAGTAGCTCCTGACTGGAATTTACCTTTTGAGCTCATGTGTGATGCTAGTGCCTATGCAATAGGTGCTGTCCTTGGCCAACGGAAGAATAAATTGTTACATGTTATATACTATGCTAGCAAAATTTTAAATGAGGCACAAGTAAATTATGCCACCACTGAAAAAGAAATGCTAGCAGTAGTATATGCATTAGACAAATTTAGATCTTATCTGTTGGGTTCCAAGGTGATAGTGTTTACTGACCACTCTGCTATCAAGTATTTAATGAATAAGCAGGATGCAAAGCCTCGTTTGCTCAGGTGGATGCTCTTATTACAAGAGTTTGACTTGGAGATTCGAGATAAGGCTGGAGTGGAGAACAAAGTGGCAGATCATTTGTCACGAATTCAGGAAAAAGAATTACAGGATGGTCCCGAGAAAGAAATAAATGATCATTTTCCTGATGAAAAAGTAATGGCTATATTCCTAACCCCTTGGTTTGCAGATATTGCCAATTACAAAGTGATAAAAGAGCTGCCACACAACCTTACTAGGCAACAACAGAAGAAGTTCCTTAGAGATGCAAGGAGATTTTATTGGGATGATCCTTACTTGTACTTCCAGTGTGCTGATGGAATTATAAGAAGGTGTGTGCCAGAATTTGAAGTTCATGAGATCCTGTGGCACTGCCATGCGTCAGACTATGAAGGACACTTTGGAGGTAATCGGACCGCTCAAAAAGTTCTACAGAGCGGTTATTATTGGCCTTCTATATTTAAGGATGCAAGGGACTTTGTGGAAAAATGTGATAAATGCCAAAGAACTGGAAATATTTCCCGTAAGAATGAAATGCCTCTGAACAGCATATTAGAGGTAGAATTATTTGATGTGTGGGGGATAGACTTTATGGGACCATTTCCTTCATCCTTCTCCAACCAATACATCCTTGTTGCGGTTGATTATGTCTCCAAGTGGGTTGAGGCTGTTGCTCTTCCCACTAATGATGCTAAGGTGGTTATGAACTTCTTGAGAAAGAACATATTCACCAGGTTTGGTGTACCTAGGGCCATAATAAGTGATGAAGGCACTCATTTTTGTAACAAGCAGTTTGATAACTTGTTGGCTAAATATGGTGTTAAACATAAGGTTGCTACACCTTATCATCCACAGACAAGTGGCCAAGTAGAGGTTTCTAACAGGGAACTAAAGAGGATTCTAGAGAAGACTGTTGGGAATTCTTTGAAGGATTGGTCTAAGAGGTTGGATGATGCACTATGGGCGTACAGGACTGCTTTTAAGACTCCTATTGGTATGTCCCCTTATCAATTGGTATTTGGAAAATCTTGTCATTTACCTGTAGAGTTGGAACATAAAGCTTTTTGGGCAATCAAATTCCTAAATTTTGACCCAACAAAAGCTTTTGAAAAAAGGCAGATTCAGTTAAATGAGCTTGATGAGTTCAGGAACTCTGCATATGAGAGTGCCAGAATTTACAAGGAGAAAACCAAAAAGTGGCATGATAATAAAATTACTCACAAGGAGTTTGCTCCTGGCCAACAAGTTTTGCTGTATAATTCTCGCTTGAGGTTGTTTCCAGGAAAATTAAAATCAAGATGGTCGGGTCCTTATGTGGTGAAAACAGTTTTTCCTTATGGTACAATAGAAATATCACCACTGAATGAAGATAGACCTTTCAAGGTAAATGGTTCGCGGTTAAAATTCTATCATGAAGGAATTGTCTCACACGATACCGTGACTCAATACCTCAACTCTGTTGGCACGTGAAGAGGTAACCGTCAGGCTCGTGACGTTAAACACGCGCTTATTGGGAGGCAACCCAATAAAAAAAAAAAAAAAAAAAAAAAGGGTGTCGGTGAAAAAAAAAAAAAAAAAAAATTAAAATTTGTCGGTGGACACCACCGACACATCCCCTTTATAACTCCCCCTCCCCTTATTTCTAAATCCCACATTCCTTCCCCCTTCATAACTTTTTCTTTTCTTTTGTTTTATTTCACACACCAAACACACTTCATTATCATTCATGGCACCAAAGGTATGTTTCTATATCTCTTATAGTTTTAACTTTGATTTTGTACATGAATTTGATTTACTGGTTTTACTGAAGATCAAGCGGCACAAGGCCGCCACCGGACTGCGCAAGGCGGCGGTAGGCCGACGAAGGCGGCGCGCACCCGCGCCTACGGCGCAAGGCCGCGCAAGGCGGCGCGAACCCGCGCGGCGAGGCCGCGCAAGGCGGCGCTAACCCGCGCCCGCGGCGCTACCCGCGCCCGCGGCGCTAGGCCGCGCCTGGCGGCGCGCACCGCGCCCGCGGCGCAAGGCCGCGCCCGCGCCTGCGCCCTTCTGCGTAGGGGCGCTGGAAAAAAAAAAAAAAAAAAATATATATATATATATATATATATTTTGTGTTATATTATCTGAGATTAAATCTGGGAATGGTATGTGCAGGGTGTGGCCAGAAATATTTGCAATATTTATACCATCTGCATGCATATTTATTAACTGATTTGATTTGAGATAAATCTGGGAATTATCTGTATTATGGCTATTTCTGATTTTCAGACTTTTAAGGGTAAGGAACCAGCAGCTGCTAGTAAAAAAAAGAGAAAAATTTCTACTCTGGATGAAAGCAGATTTCTGCACATGGAAGCTCAGAAGAGATTCTACGATTCATATGCAGACAAAGGTTTTATTCCAGAAAGACGTATTTCTCTGGATCTACCTCATGACAATCCCATCATGAGAACTATCCAAAGGAGGAAATGGGAGAAGCTGGTAGATTACGCTGAACTAGCCCCCAGCTCAATTGTGAAGGAGTTCTATGCAAATGCTGATTTGGAGGAATTACACAGAACCAGGACTTCTTGGGTAAGGGGAGTTGCAGTTCCCTTTGATTCAGCTACCATTGAGGCATTCCTGCAAACAAGTTTCCACTCTTCTACGACTTGCGATTATGTTAATCTTTATAATCGCATGTTGCCTATTATGGGACGCAGGCAATATCCGGAGGAATTTCCTCAACTAACTGAGATGGTGCGGCTAAGGATAACTCAACCATTCTCAGAATGGGAAAATAAATATGGGGGAATTCCAGAAAAGTTACGCATGTCACACCTGACTGGTGAATGCCGTTTCTGGCATTGTTTTGTGAATGCTAACATCTTGCCCTCCTCTAATCTATCAGATGTGAATATTGAGAGGGCATCTCTCTTATATATACTTATTGGGGAAGAAAGATTGCATATTTCTGCTGCACTATCTGATAGAATTTGCCATATGATAACAAGGAGTAGGCAAAAAGAGCGTCTGGGTTTGGCTTCCCTCATTTCAAATTTGTGTATTCGGGCCGGTGTGCTTATTCCTGAAGATGAGGAGTTTGATATTAGACCTGCATCTACATTGACTCTGGACACATACATAGATCACTGTGATAAATCTGAGGTTGATTTCAGAAGTAGAGGCCGCAAAGCTGGTAGGCCTCCTTCTCCACGTGTTCCACATATGGCTATTATACCTCAGGTACCTGTGTCGGATGCTTCAGAAGCACACTATGCTCATACGACTCCAGTTACTACACAAGGGCCTCCTCCTGCTTATGATTTTTATGAGATGCAACAACAGCTTTCACAGATGTTTATTCAGAATCAGCAGCAGTTCAAGCGTATCTCTATTCAGAATGAGAAACTTCTTATGCAGGGAGAGTATTTTCAGCAATTCCTGGAGCATGCATATCCTACTGTGCCATTTGAAACATTCCGACCGGTGTATCCAGAAGTTCCTCCTCCTTTTGTGTATCAAAACCCTTATCCTGCTCCGGCTCCAGCTGATGTTCCCATGCCTTCACAGCCATTTATGGACCCAGAGCTGTATCGTCCTGCTCCTGATCCATTCCAAGATGCTCGAAGGATGGCAACGGAAGATTCTGAAGATGAGGACGATTGATGTCTCCTACGGATGGAGATATATTGTATTTAGCTTAATTTTTCTGTTTCTTAAATTTGCTGTTTTGATTATGACCATAGGTTGTAGTTAGGGTCAATTATTTTCTTTTTGTTAGATTATTCCTCAAACATTCGGATATTTTGATGTGTGCATTATAGTTTCTTCTATATGCCACTGTTTGTTCTATTGTGCAGGTTTTCAGTCATTTTTGTGGTCTAATTATTGCTGAGGACAGCAATGCTCTAAATCTGGGAATGGTTGGCTTGCACCTTAGAACTTCAATTCTTCGATCAGGGGAGATATTCTAACTCTTGTAATTTATTTATTTTTAGTTATTTTTATAGTTATTTTGTGTTATCTTAAAAAAGAAAAAAAAAAGAAAAAAAAAATGGTGTGTTTTGAACAAATCCCAGGTTTAAATGTGCTCATCTTTTTAATGTACATGATTAAATTCTTGGAATATATTGTATGACTTTCTGACATAACATTGCATAGGCATAATTAGATTGCATGATTGCTTCGGTTGTCTGAATTAAGATTGTGAATTCTGATAATGTCTGAAGTCAATTTTCTTGAGTCTACATTGATACCATAGCTGTGAGGTTTTGAGCCTAAACACTGAAATTTTTGTTGAAAGGCCTCACTGTTGTAATACTCTAGAACTTGATTTGTTTCTCTGTAATGCATGCATTGATTGATATGACAAAGGCATTTTGTTCTTATTAGCTATTGGCCAAAATAGCCCACCTGTATGAAATTTTCCCTTGCTAGCCCTTTTGAGCCTGAATTGATTTATTGTAAAATGACCTGTGGCCTGATTAATGGCTTAGCCAATATCCATATAACTTACCTTGGTTGAGATTGAATCACTGAAAGTGTTGGAAATAAAGTAAAGAAAGTGAGGTAAGCTCCACAATGGTCAATAAAAAAAAAAAAAAAAAAAAAGAGAAGAAAGGGCAAAATGAAAAGAGAAAAAGAAAAAGAAAGCAAGAAAAAGGAAAAGAATAAAAGGTGGCAGGAAGGAATGAATTCCCGGAATTCTGTGGGAATGTTAGTGGAGCAAAACAATTGAGTTGAAATTGTTAAAAATGAAATAATATCAGTTTTCAATCTCTTGGTTGTTTGAGCTACTATCCAAATTTTCCTACCTATTACCCCAGCCAAAGTTACAACCTGTGAAGTCCTTTTGATCAATTAATGCATGTGTTTGATTCTTCAATTTCAAGAATTTTGTAGAATATAATCAAGCATATGGTAGTGTTATAGCTTTGAGTAATTGAGTGCTCATGATACCCTTAAACACTGAGTGTTGAGTGAACATTATTTATCTGTGTGAGGGGTAATCAATGTAGACTTATATATTTAAGAAGCTGATGGCATTATTGGAAGTTCATGATATTGAGTCTGGCATACATGGCATATTGAGTCTGAGAGTGACTATGATTGTTATGTTAGATTAAGTGAATATTTCCTGGATTAAGTCTTTTACATTGCTGGGGACAGCAACGTTTAAATCTGGGAATGGTTTGATGTGCCTCTGGCAAGTGTGATTTTTCTGTGATAAAATTGACAAGAATTGAGTCATAAGAGAGCAAATTAAATACATATTGGCTAATTATATTGATTCTTTGAATGTCAATAATATTCACCTTTTAATTGTATTTTTACAGGGAAAATAAATGAAGAATTATAAAAAAACCTGTTAATGCAATTTTCCACGGTTATAGCACACTATGAGTTCCAAGCATGACGCGGGTCAGCACCAAACTGACGCAAAACCGCACCAGATTACGAACTTTGCAGCGAGGACATCAAAGTGGCGCGAGGTAGCAACAAAGTGGCGATCCTCAGCGCAACAAGACAGAACCTTGGCGCAACCTAGCGCCCACTAATGAAGAAAGTGGCGCTGCTCAGCGCAATATCACAGAAGTTTGGCGCAACCTAGCGCCCATTTACGAAAGAAAGTGGCGCTTCTCAGCGCAATAAGACAGAAGGTTGGCGCAAGGCAGCGCCAATTTACAAAGGAAATGGCGCAAGCTAGCGCCGTAAGTCAGTGCACTGGCGCTAGCTAGCGCCTAAAAGTAAAGGAAGTTGGCGCTAGTTAGCGCCAATGAATAGTAAAAGTGGCGCTAACTAGCGCCATATGTATTGAAGATTGGCGCCACCCAGCGCCAAGATTTGGAGTGGCGCAAACGTGCGCCAATTCGGTGCCAACTAGCCCCGGTTTGCGGTAACAGATCTCCGTGTTTTCTGAGGATATTTTTGGAAGGAGAAAAAAATATTATAAAAAGGACATTTGCTGAATTAGGTCAGCAGACTTGGCAGATCTGAAAAAAGGAAAAAACACAGATACAGGGTTCAAGGATAGATCTGGAGATTGGAGGAGAAGAGCACTGGAGTTGTTCTTCGTTCTTCATCTACATCTAGTATTTCTTTATCTTTTGTTTTAATTTTATGTTGAATTTTAAATCAGCGATCATGATGTTGATCGGCTAGATCATTTTTATTGTAGTCAGGGTCACGATCCATATGTGAACCCTTGACATGAAGGATTGATTTGTGATTTTTAATTTATATAATTATCTTTATCTTTACTCTGTGCGAATTTTATATTCCCTTTATCAAAATTGATCAATCTGATAGTTGGGGATATTCTGAGGATCAAAATCCTAGATAGGAATATTGGGGTTTTGATCTCGAAAGGGGGTAAGATAACAATCTGTATGCGTGCTAGGAATAGACGTGTATACGATTGCAGATGCTTAAATTATCACGCCCATTGCTTGATCCCATGAGAAACATTGCAAGGAATTGGGGTTTCTCATGGGATTAAAGGGTTAACCCTGCAAGGAATTGAGGGTTAATTATTAAATCTTTTAGATGATAATTTATCTGAGTGATTATATAAATGATTTTTATAAATCAATCTGGAGTAAAAAGCGGGGATCATTTGGTGAATGAACCCTGGCTACAATACTTTTCTCATATTTTTATAAAAATCAATTTTCAATTGTATTGTTTTCTTTTTCAATTCAAAAACACAAAAACAAGTCTTTATTTTTAATTTCACTCAATTTGACAATATTTGTCACACAAACCCTATTTGAAAACTTCCATTCTTTAAGAAAAATTTTACTTGATATTAGATCTAATCCCTGTGGAGACGAACTGTATTTATCACTTTATTACTTGTGCGATCGGTATACTTGCCGGAGAGCATCACCTAACACTTAAAGCAGCAGCAGCAGCAGCAGCGTGACTACATGGGTATTTAAAGGCCTTAAACTTTCCACATTGACAGAATCTCTGTGGGACATTGACAGAATATGAACGCTCCTAACCTGCGTCAATCTCGAAGACAGTATGATCCACGTTGTATGCATGAACATGGTGGCTTGTTGAATCTACCTGATTCTTCTTGATCAATTCAACAACATTTTTACAATGACGATGACCTGATTGAAGTTGCACAACGGCAGATGTACCTCTCTCAACAAAATAATGAACCAATCTGCTATATGTGTGCTTAACCAATGCAGTTATCGCATATTTTTGGCCCCCTTCAAAATCCTGTTCACAGATTCTGCCAAATTTGTTGTCATATGCCCGTACCTCCGTCCTTCAAGATCGTAGGCACGCGACCACTTTTCCTTAGGAATGACATCAATCCACTCAGCAATTTGAGGACTACTTTCACGGAAGCTCGCAAGATTCCTTTCAAAATCAACCATGGCCGGAGTATAGCCTGCACATAATGGACATCATCGAATTAAACATAAATTGAGATACATAATGGAAAGAAATAAACCGGCTTCGTGTGAATGAGTTTATCTAAATTCTTTAACATCCGCTTCAAACCTTCTTTCCGAAGCTTTTGATTGAAGTTGCTTGCAATATGACAAATACAAAAGACGTGATATGCATTTGGTGGCTGCCAATTAAGGTTATTCTCCACAGCAGATATTATGCTATGATGACAATCGGAGATCAGGCATATGTTTGACATGTCAGTAACATGAGTACGAATATTAACAAGAAAATAGTCTCATGCTTCCAAGGTTTCGCCTTCAACGATGGCAACTAAGCTCTGCTTTGCATAAAAATCATTTGTTTGGATATGATAAAATGAACCTAGAGAAAAGCAAAGCATGTATTCGCACCACCTTGCCAAAAAAGCATACGATTCCTCCCAATCACTGTACATAATTGCCATCGCTTTCTGCTTTGCATACCATGCCTTTCTGTAGGAAACTTTAAAGCCATATTTAGAGGTTATCCTTTCTTGAACCAAAGAAATTGAGACAGATGGTTCTTCCCTTATCATCCCTGCATTGAAGAGCTCACAGACTCGATAACACTGAACGAATTTAGTTACACAACAGTATGTAAACGTTGACATCACATCGAAAATAAATACGCACCTAGAACGAGATCCGCAATAACGTCCGCATCGAGCTGTCTATGTCCCTGGAAAATGTGCTCATTCAAACAATTGTGATCTCCAACCCATCTCGTAATCTTCCAATTTTCACCAAACACTGGTTTGATCGCCCTAACGCGCCATGGGCAACCTTTATCATACGCACGACATTTCATGGATAACTTTGCAGGCGTGCTCTCAATTACAATTGCTTCTTGATGCTCCCTAATGAGGTTGTGCTTAAGTGCCATTTGGACATCTTTTTTTGTTGCAAATTCTTGGTTGACAAATAACTTGTCACCTAGTTCCACGGACCTTGTATTGAACCCAATCCTGAAACCGTACCATCAGTGCATGATTATTGTTCGCTCTGATAACTCCAATCAATGTAGGAATAATGCGGAATTCCTTCCCAAAAAGGAATAATAGCTTCGTCATCTGCAACTGCGGATTATAAATTTTAATACAAACTTCCTAAATCAGGTATCTATTCAGCTATATACAAATTATATCAATTACCTTCATGACGATTACCTAATGGGGCAGACGCAACGTCATGCAACTGAAGCATTTGCGCAACCACTGGTTTATGGAATAGTGGGATTTGAGACGTACCAATCTCAACACCTTCATCTCCTTCTGAAGCACTAGCATCCTCCGCCAGAAGACGTTCTTCTATTGCGATATTTTCATCATCGTCGTCGTCGTCTTCGTCGTGCATTTCCCAAGTCGGATCATTTTCATCTCCCTCAGAATAGTTACCAACTGGAGACGCATAAGCGGCAGACAAAGATGGAAGACAGGGAGAATTTAAATCAACTAACCTCACCGGTAATGGAATATTCTCGGTTGCGGCGATGTCAACATACAACTCCAGAAAATCTGTCCTTGACTGGTTGAGAAATTCTTCCATTGTCATCTCCACGTCTTCATCGTCAACCACTTGCAAACTAATGTGTTTATCACATTGTCATAACCTTGTCGTGATCTGAGTGATACATTGGTTGCCTTGAAGAGTTAACTTCTGCCGAATTCTCTGATGCATTTCGCCAATGGTTGCGTTGCGTTGGATACATGCCGGCCTCTTTTCACCTTCAAACATGACACCTCGTCGACCTTCCTACCATTGTAATTAACACAACACGAATATAATCAGGATGTGATCTCATTCTTAAATAGAATAAGAAATAAAATTCATACTAAATTAAAGATAAAGGATTATGTATGTATAATATTAGGAATTTTGGTAAAGAAGAGATATGAAGAGTGAGAAGAGGTGTGAAGAGTGAATAGAAGGGTGGGGGAATATATAGGGCTCAAGTGTGACGTCCCTTTTGAGCGTCACATTATGCAGTAGATGTGTAATTATTTCTAAAACTGCCATAAATGCATAATTATTTAATTAAAATGCATTATTTTAATTAAAATTGAAAGGACAATATATATATAAAAAATAAGGGTAAAAAACAAAAAAACATTTTCTCATGTTGCATGAAACTTCAACTTCATGTTAGTGACCATTCGATTTGCGTACAAAGCTTTTCTTTTCTTTTTTTTAATAAACATGGGCCCACCAGTCATAACATGAGAATTGAATTCTAATGCAACATGAGAAAATCAAATCTCAAAAAAAATAATACCCATTTTAATAAACGAATTACCGAGTTATACCAAAATTTTGCTCCAAAAATAGGTGAATCCATCTGAATGGTCAGAAATTATGTCTCTCTCTCTACTTATTTGTATATTATAGAAAAAAAAAATCTTTGAATTAAGTTAATTTTTAAAGTACATACAATATGACAAATTTCTTTTAAAAAATCATCGTAAAACTTTAACCATAAATTAACGTTACTTGAACAAAAAGCAGACAATTATTTTTTTTTGTATAGGGTAATTAACAAATACATAGTAATTAACAAATACATAGTTTATATTAATAATTTAATTTCAATGTTAAATTTGAAGTATCTTGTCTTTTCATATATTTTGTCCTTTAACTCCACTTTTACATAATTTATCTATTTTTACTACCAAATTCTTCTATTACTAACTCACTATCTATATCTCAATTTTTAAATTTTTTTTAAACATTCTCTTTAATACAATAATGTGATGAAATAAGTAATAAATTAATAATAAAAAATTATAATACAAATATCCTTCCTCTTAAAATAATACACATTATTTTTCATTTTTCAAAAACTAACTTCATAAATTAACCTACTCTAAATTTTAAGCAGCCGATAAATTTTAAACTGATTTGATGGGGTGCGCCAGCCAATGCAATAGTGCAACGCAAAGGCGACACGCGAGAATCCCAGTAGCAAGCTACTGTAGTGAACCCTCCCCCTCAAAAAATAAATTTAATATCGTGTGGGCCAATGACCCACATATCAGATATTAAACTGATAAGAACAGATACTACACTTGATCTTAGCCAAAAGGCCGAGAAAGGTATGAATTGTTAAGTTCAGGATTGCTGTTTTATAGTTGAGTATTTGGTACTTGTGCATTCAAATCGGCAATGTGGGACTCTGTCACTAGTAGTTCAACACTAACCCCAGATAGACGTTCTTTCAATAGCCCAAAATGCAGTATTTATTTAAGGGTCTACCAGCAACCATCCAAGTGTAACAAATCTTGTTCAAGCCTTTAATAATGGATGCGTTCAAGTTTCAACCATAATTAATAAAGCCAGGATAGCTACTCGGGTCAAGCTGCATAACACTAGTAAATTTGACAAATGAGTGAATGAAAAAAGGACAACATCACTACATATTGAGTCTTGAGACTACTATATTCTTGCTCTGCATTGTAGAGAGAATCAACAATACCACTCCTCCAAAGACCAGAATCTCTCGATTGTGGTAGAGTTCGTTTAATGCTTTAAATCTTCGAATTTTCCAGAGAAAAACCTATGAAACCCCCCTGTAAACATATTCTGCAAAGAGCCTTATAAGAAAATTGACAGAGATAATTTGATCAATATTTAGAGAAAATATTAATGAACATACTACATTTATCTGATGCAAATTCATTTGGAAACTGTTGGGCTTAAGATAATTTGTTAGTTAGTTAGTAGAGAGTTATTCTAAAATATTCTCAAGTAATAGGATATAAAGAGGGGAGTGTGAGATATGTATGTATTCATAATATTTGGAGTAGGGTTTTGGAAATGATCTCTTGAGATTTCTTTGGCCTAGGTATTTTGGCTTGAGAGTGAGTGAGATCTTTTGGTGTCTATTTTCTATATTGTAATTCATGTTATTGTTAATTGTTTAAGTCTGTAATTAGGATGAGGAGCCTTGTTGCTTTGTTTCGTTTACTGCAATTGCTGTGTTATTGCAATTTCTTGTTATTTCTCAGTGTATTTGCTATTGAAGTTAGGGGTTCCATCAGAAGCCAATTTCATATGCCTTGCAAATATTGATATTGGTATAGGTTAGTGCAACTGACATTCTTAAAGGGGTTACTTAGAAATTAGAAAAGCAAGAAACTTTAGGAAAAAAGAAACAAACCTAACCAGACAGTAATTGAATTTATTTAAAAGAATCCATTAACTTGATTGAGCCAGCAGCAGAGATCACGATGGCATGTCTCAGCTTGATAGGTCGAGCCCTTAATAACTTTGGGGTCATGTTGCTATGCGCTCAAACGGTAGGGTATGGTCCTTTGTTAATTATGTGATTTGAGATTTTAGAATTTTATCTTTCTGGAAATTTAGGCTCTGCTTGAAAGTGTTTTGATTTTTTTGTTTTGAAAACTATTTTATAAAATAGTTTTTAAGAATTGATTTTCAGAGTTAGAAAAGAAAAAATTCTGTTTGATAAATTCATTTTGAAAAGATTTTAAAAATTATGAAAAAAACTTTTTGTTATATGTATTTGTAAGAAAATGTTTTTAAATAGAAAAACAAAAAATGATAGTGTTTCAACTATTTATAGCATATGATTAAAACTTTTCTCATTATTTGTCAATAGAATGCTGAAATTGCATTATATCAACCTTCTAATTTTCACACGAGTTCTTTCTAATTATTTGTAGGAGGAGGTATCTTCCCCAAGAACTTCAAAAAGTACACCCACCATTGATAGGTCGATCATTTGTTTACTTTGTTTATATTTATTATTTAACTTTATCATCATATGGAGAAATTAATAAAAAGTGTGCAAGTATAATAGCCAAAAGAGCTAAATGTTGGATAAGGGTAATATTAATGTTTAACATTGATTTGATTATTGTCATAGATCATGAAAGAGCCAGAAATCACTATTTTACCTTGTAGTTGTATTTTTTAAAAAAAATTGTAAATAAAATAGAAGATAATGGGTGAAAATAAAAAATATAATAAACTGTGTTTTTACTTTAACCTGATGACCCCTACCAAACAAACCTAATCTTGGTTGGATTAATTTAAGATTCCTTTTTTCTGCGATTAATGTAGATAAGTTATTTATATTGAGCCCAAAAATGTTATTTTGGGACGGAAATCAAGATAATTTTATAATTATAATTTATTTCAAGAATATAATAGTCTTTCTCATTATAATTGTTTAACTTTTCAACCCAAAACGACGTCATTTTGGAGGTGAATATAGCTTATATACATTGATTGTAAAAACATTAATTACTTGATTTAATTGGGTTGAGCGGAAAAAAAAATTTCAACCCAAACTCGTCAAATTTGATCCACGTATATTGATCCGCCAACAACTCCATCCGGCAACAACTAGTGTACTTCAAGTGTAATTCCAATATTTTTTAATTTCCTTTTTACAACACCAACTAAACTTGGTCCCATGGTCTAGTGGTTAGGACATTGGACTCTGAATCCAGTAACCCGAGTTCAAATCTCGGTGGGACCTTTTTTTATTCATTTGATGATGGCATTTTCCAGCTGATTTTATGCTTGGTATTAAACGAAATCATCTTTGCTATTAAATTTCCATGTTATTGAAGTCTTCATTATCTATATCTGTGTCAATATGTAGCATGCACTTCAAAGCCCAATGCCAGTTGCACTGAACGGATGGATTGGATTATAACCCGGGCCCAAGCTTGGATTCTAATCGAACTTGGCCATCCTAAAAAAGTACTTACCAGAGTTAGAAGATCCAAGTTGTTTACAAGGATTGACATCATAATTTATTAATGATAAAGCGAGAAAGATGTAGGGTGGAAATAAAGGCAATCAGCTACTAAATGTTCGGGAATGATGAAATTGAATATGATTGCTGACGCAGAAAAAAAATTAAGTGGCAATTCTTATTAAGTTTAAAGTACAGGAAAGTTTATAATCTTTTAATGTCTATGTTTCCTACCATTTTTTATCATTTTATATATGGAGACAAAAAAATGTTATGGTTACTGTATCTATCGTACAAAGAAGAGCACAAAATTCCACTGTACATGCGCCAGGGTCGCTGCTGATACTCTCTGAACACTGCCTGAAGGTAGCAACACAAATCCAACTAGAGAGATTTTTCATGCAATGAAGATAACAGGCAGAAGGTAACGCTTTGCTACTCTACTGAAACCAAAATTTTTCTCAAACTTCCTATGGAACACAAAGCCTCAATCAAACTTCAGTGGAAACATACTGTTAAGCTCATGAATTAACTGGAATGCAGAAGGATGAGCTGAGAGCTGGGGGCAAAACACAAACCAGATGTGGCCCAGCTGGTTTGCAGCTTATATTTGCCTCATCAATATCTGGCAAGCCAAGTAGAGGAGGACGAACATAACCAGCCACCAGTGGCATGCATAATACTGAGATAATTATCCTCGCACCTATAAGAAAAATTTTCAAATTATCAATAAAGGCATAGCATTGCAAGTAATTCCTGCAGACTATCACCTGCTGCAAAAGATGCTCCTCTCAGTTACCTAAAAAGATAATTTTCCAAACAAACTGCCAATGGATCCAAGTACCTTGTTTTGTAGAGAGAGATATATGTCCTCTTTTCCTCCCAGCTATCATCCAATTTCCAGAATTTGCATTTACCTCGTATAGCACCTCATCCTGTCAAAATTAAAAACAAAATTATAGCTTCAAATGGAATATGGGAAGAGTACATGCAAATCACACAATATTCACAACATATTTATCTGGATTCAGGACTGAAAAAACTCTTCAGAAATCAGTCACTTAACCAATTTTCCTCTTCTGTTTCTCCAAGACAATACACAGAGAGAGACATGCAACGTGTTGACATCATTCTGTAAGAATAATCATGTAAGCTTTGAGGTTTGGAAGGGTTGGAGGAATAAAATTGTTGAGGGAATAAAAGTTATTGTCTCATTTGTTACAAAAAAAAGAAGGGGGGGGGGGGGGGGGGATAAAATGCCCCCTAAAAAGTCATTCCACCTCTTCTTTTTTAAGAAAAGAAGAGTACTTTCTGTCCTCTCTCAATTTGTTCCAAACAAACCCAAAAGATTTCTGTCAAAACATTCACCATCCAAGATTGGTTAAGCATCCTGCATTTAGATCATAAGGAGTGGCACACAAAGGAAGTATTGTATCTTCATCACTTTGCTATGAAACAAGAAATAAAATTACACGCATAAATATGTTTAAGTTGGAAGTTCAAAAACCACAATAGCAAATATACCAGAGATCTAAGATACCATAAAAATATTTAACAAGTAGCAATATTTTTGTCTCTGTTTATTGGGACTTACATTCTGCTCAGAAACTTCTTTCTCATCCAAATCCTTTAACCTTTCCACCCTCCATTGCATCTTAACTAGTTGCCCAACTCTTAGGCCATCCGAAGGGAGAGGAAGGAAACCAACAGCTAGGCAAGGATCAAGCACCGGCCTTTGCAAAGTAATTACACTCCTGAAGATCAACTCCTGTCTGGCTCCATCAACTCCAGTAGATTCATTCATGACAGGAGGGTGTGCCCCGATTGTTCTATCACCAGAAATTCCATATTTGATATTTAATATACTTTCTGGTTGCTTCCTGGCTTCTGCATTTATTTTTTGTTAGAAAAAAAAATCAGTTGATTAATTGCAGAAATCAGGCTATTATAATTTTCACGGGTGAATACTTCAATTGGGATATGCACAAGATTGAAACCTATGACTAAGGTTGTCTACTTGTGACATGTCCATACCACTACAGAATAAATGATGTCAAAAACCAACTCCCAAAAAGCTTAGGCTATTGGGTGAAGGCACATGAATGACTTTATTATATCTCTAACAGATTTATACTATATCTTACACATCCCTTCACGCAAGAGTTTTTTAAGCTTAACATGTGGATAATGCACAGGATGTAATGAAAGTTTTCTAACCAGCAATTTTATGTTGAAATTCGATTTTTTTATTAGAAGAATGGGGGCAGCAAGGATCCAATTTTAAAACACTTGGTCATAGAATGTCTGATACAATGTCAAGAACCAACTCCCCCCAAAACTTAAGCTATTGTGTAAAGGTTAATGAATGATTTTATTATATCTCTAACAAATTTATATTATATCTAATAAATGCTTTATTATATTCATATCACCTTTATTTATTTATTTTTTTAAGAATAAAAAAAGGGTTATAAAAAATGCATGATCAAAGTAAAACATTCTTTAGACATGTTCCTCATTCTTAATAAGTAAAATCTCTTGAGGAAAAACATAATGAATAAAATGAAAATGTGACTATTGAGGTGGTCATATCATCAAACATCACTCACTCATCAATTGTGCCTGTGCAACAAATTAAAACTGCAAATTGCATCATTAGGGGTTAACATAGAATACAGGTTAAGAAGACATGCAGACAACTATTTCTTGAATGTTCAGAAAGATAGATATGGAATTGGTAACTTCAAGAGAAAAAACATATTAGCAGAGTTATTGACAGCTTCGGTTTACCACAAATTATTAAACTTGAACTAGAATAAGTCAACCAATTAGAAATCTCTGAAAATGGATAGAATTACAGAAATGCACTTCCAGTAAAATGTAAAGACCCACTGGGATCTAATTGTGATTAGAAGTTCCCAAACTCGGCATTGATTACATAGTAACTGTGATATTTCGGGCATTTGTCAAATTATTTGGTGTTAATATATTAAAAAGCAAAAATAACATCATTTCACTGATATCTGGCAAAAAGCAATTACCTTCTGCATTTGTTTTGCCCAGGCAGATACTAAACAAAATTCCTGCTTTGGAAGTGGGAGATATAATTAGTGGGAAGAAGCTTGAATTAGGTCTACCCTCAGTTTGTCCAGTATGAACGAATCCATCTTGAAGATCAAGCCAAGCATCATATATGCTCAATGTAGCCTTTACTTCAGAGTGAAGTATTACCTAGAAGTCACATGAACCATCGTGTACTTTATTAAAAGAAAAAAGAACAAGATGAAGTCGTAGAAATTTTAGTGGTTAAATGCTTACACGAGAAAATATTGTTACATTTTTTTATAGATATGTACAAATCTTCAAACAAGTAGAAAGTTCAAATTAACTGACCTTATGGTACCATGACTCTAACATGTAAACAAAACTCAGTGCTGAAAGTGCACCTCTTTCTAATGATAGTGAGGTAAACGAAAACTCCTATAGATTTACAAAATTCAATCACATAAATATTATTCTTCTCTCTTCATACAGTGATCAAAGTGACTTCAAATGAAAAAAACCAACATTGGGTCCTTTGTTTGGTTTTGATGATACCAAACAAGTGAATCCATGTTATCTAATAGTGTATTTCGAGTTTTAAAAGTGTGTTCCAGAATTTGGTACGTGACGGTTTGTGAAGAAGAAAATGCAAGAAACAATGAATGATCGAAGTTAAAAGCTTTGAAATTGCCATGAAGAACGAAGAACAATATATAAATCTTAAATTCATGTAAAGGGTAGATTAGATAATGTTTGTTATTGCCTTAATTTAAACTTCTTTGAACTATGAAAAAAGAGATAGGTGGGGAAAATTTTGGATTAAGGGATAAGATAGACATAAGAGAAGAAAATGGAGATAAGAGATATAAGAAGATAAAGATAAGAGACAAAGATAAGAGATCCGAAAATAAAAAAAGGAGAGAAGATAAATATAAGAGATCAAAAAACTTAAAAAGGAGAAAAGATAGATATAAGAGATTAGGAAAATTTTAAAAGAGAGAAAGACAAGATAAAGATAAGAAATTAAGGTAAATAAAATAATAACAATAATAACCATTAGAAAATTAATTTTAAGAGAAAGAAAAAAGGTCTTCGACGTTCTAACTTCTAAGCAAGTTCCAAGAGACCAAGCAAAATCAAGGCTTAACAATATTTCTCTAACTCTACCCGTAGTTGTTAATTGTACACATTTTCTTGATTTGAGAAGCACTTTGTTGTTATTTGTTTTTTGTGGCTTAGAGGCAAGCAAAATCATGTGTTTTAGCTATTGTCAGAGTAAACAATTGAGGAGCAATTGTAGAGACAGAATTGGGGGACTTGAATCTAGGGGTTTAGATTCGGGTGAGTTCGTCACAAGGGTAGAGTAGGTTCTATTTTATACTTGAGGTTGGTTGACTCCTATTATAGTGGATTGATTTTTCCCAGGTATCCAATTTGGGTCCATAGTTTTTTCTCCTATTCAGCTAATGGATTTTTTTCATGTTAAAATCCATGTTCTTTATTTTCATTGTTTCTATTTTTCTGAAGTTTTATTTGATTTTGATAAATTCAATTCACCCCCCTTGAGTTCGTCTTGGTAATAACATCCAATGCATGTATTATTTCCAATTTTGGAATAGAAAGCAAAGGAAGGGTTAGTGTTTTTTTTTTTTTTTTTTTTGGTAAACAAAGGGTTAGTGTTTTAATTATACATGTTATGGTACCTTGGTTCACATTTTTTTTTTTTTAAATTCATGATAATGATTAGCCTATTGTCCAAAATCAATTGTAATTAAAAAATTATTAAAATAAAGACCCATACCTGCAGAAGCAGGGTACCATCATTGCATTTATCGGTAACACGTGTGCTCACATAGAAAGGATATGTAAAATGCACTGCTAGGGTCCTGGATATCAGGGCAAGAGATTATTAACTCATGGCAGAGAAGAAACAGTACGGAAAAATCAGATGCATGGCACTTCCAATTCAATAGCATTTTGATCTATAAAAATGTTTAAAACATAAATGATGGAAAATGGAAAAACCTTTCAAATATCTGGTTGTGGAATGCTCCAAATTCAAGTTTAAGAGCTATTGTTCTCATTCCATCTACAATACTCTCTCTCCTTGTAGTGACTGGAAAGAATAACCAAAATAAGTACATATGGATAAATATAAATTGCACATGTATGGAGACATCAAGATTTCTATCACCATCCTAACCTGAAGATGATCCTCTGCTGAGCGTCTCACTGATGGCACGAATCAGAACCCAAAGAATAGAAGGAGTGTCACTTGCCCAATTTGGAAACTCTATTTTACCATCATGAAGAGTTAAATGTTCAAATTTTTTCTCAGAATTTACAGATCCTATTTGAGCACCACCCTTCTGCATCTGGTCATCATTATTCTGTGATACACTAGCATAGCTTTCCATCTCAATTACGTGTGACTTTTCAATCTCTAACCCCGGACCAGTGTCAATATGCAAGACTGCAGCCTTGAGGGAATAATTTACAGGTCGAACTAAAATGCCAACCCATTGGTGTTCATTTATTAACAAAGCAGATGAAACAGCAGCATCAAGATCAACCAGCGCTCTAGGTTTGAAAACCTAAAAATAGATAAATGGTATTATTAGATAATTGACGCTAAATCTTTTTTTGTTGCTAAAAAAATAAACAGCAATACTTAACACAAATGACAGATTATATTTACCAAAAACCTGTAGAAAATCAATTTAAGTTCAAGATTTGTAGGTAGGATCAAGAGGAAAACATCAAAGGAAGAGGAGTATAATATGAAAAAAGACATCCCTATTTTCTATTGAACTATCAGATTCCAGTTTTTAGTCCTGTTAGAAGAGAGGCTACCTTCAGAATGGGTTTAGCTGGCTTTTCATAACTCATAAAATCATCACTATCTGCAGGACCAACTTTCGAAAAACTGTGAGATCTAAACCTCAACTGCCCAATCTGCCCAGTAATAACTCCAAGAACATATGACCCTGGTTTCTGAGGTGGTAGATCCAAGGTAATAGTATTCCGACCAGGGTGTAACACAATAGCTGTAGGTCTCTTCAATGCCTACAATAATTTAAATAATTGAGTTACTCAGGGAGGAAATAATTAAGGGTTTTATAAGAGTTATGTTGTAGGAAAAGTGATTGTGTTATGTTATAGAGATTCGTTTTGCGTGCCAGAATTTTTTATTTATTTTTTGTTGCGGGCCCCACAAAATGTTGTGTGTAGGAAATTTTTTGTGGTCATGTTAAATGATAGATGATAAACCCAATAATTAAACCATAAACTTCCCATACTGTTGTTGAAATGAGAGAAATAACATCCAACAACAAATACCTTAACACCTTCATCAGCATTAAATGTTGCCATTAATGTAAGACTGATTGAATCAAGAGTTATATCATCTGGAAAACCACTCCAAACAGTTACGGAAAGGATACCAGGATCCCTATCACATAACTCCAATGGAGGCCCAGGATTTCCAGAAAATGTTATTAATGATGATACATCTAGAGGCACAGGGTCCTTCATTTCACTATGAGCAAGACGAACAACTTCTGACTGAAAAGCTTGCCGCTCCTTGGTAAGAAATAATCCTTCATCAAGAGAAAGTAACCTCACACAAGATAGTAAGTAGCCAGCTTGATCATTAAGTATCTTTTGACACTCAGCTAAATACGGAAGGACCTCAGCCAACAAGTCCTGCCATCCTTCACCAGCATAAAGTGCGCAAACCTTCTCATATGACTTTGCAGCTTGATCGAAATGCCCATGCTTAAAGGAGACAGCAGCTATCTCACCATCAAGGACAACTCCATGTCTTTTCCACCAGGAACGATGGTAATTGTCAGCTGCACCTTTAGTTAGCTCCAAATATTTTTGCTGCCCATAACAAGAGACAGACAAATAAGAAAATTAATGAAGATGGAGTCCAAATACCACTAGAATAGATATTCACAAACATACTTATAAGTACTTAAGATATATTCATAAGCAAGTACCAAAAAAGAAAGCTATATTCATAAGGGAAAAAGTAATAATAAAACACACAATCAGACACGGATATAAATTATGAGAAACTCTCAATAACTGATCCTTGAAAATCATTTCAATGAGCTTCTGCTATCTTTCAGCCCGTGATGATACCTCAAACTCCTCAGATGACGAGAATGATTTCAACAGTGCTGAATTTGATATTGTTTGCTTCAAAGCATGCTCAGCAGCAATATAAATCTCAGCAAGCCTCATAGGTCGGTCAATTGAGCTATCGAAGTTCCCTGGTGAAGAATTAGTACGCGACATGGAACTTGCAGGAACTTTTTGCGGTGACATCCTCGCGGATGCATCGAAACCTGATCTGTCAGCATATAAATCAGATTGATAAAATCCCAAATCATAAAAGAAAATATAGGATTTTTAATGAATCCATCTGGAACTATATATAGCATTTCCATACCCTTCTATTGGACCCTGGCGACCATCAAACATTTCAAACGCATTTCCAGCTGAAAGTGAAGCCCGCCGTCTGTTGGCCTCGCGTAGAAGCACAGTAGGTTCAAGAGGCAGGGGTTTCCTCTGGATACCAAAGTGCTTGGTTCTAGGAGTTGTTTGGAGAATCAACTGCAGAGATATAATCACATTAATTGAGGTAAACATATGATGGACAAAAATCTAAGGGGAAATTAAAATAATAATATTAAAACATACAACACGTGCTCAATAAATTTCATATGTAAAATTTTTCTCTCTATATTTTAAGTAAAATTATAATTCTCTTAAGCGGAATCTTGTTATAAAAGATAAGGGAAGTCCAAACAGGGGAGACCTTTACCAATGGGCTAAGTAGGAAATCCAAATCATAATAAGTGGACATATTTTAACCCAAAACCTTAAGACTCTGAGTTCAAGGGTCTTTTGCACTTATATGGTTCTTACATAGTCTATTTTTAACCAATGTGAGGCTTAATTACTTATCACTCAAACTTGAATTTCCAACAATCTCCCCTTAAATGTGAGGCCTAACTCTCAAGTATGCCCCCCCTCAACGAGTATTAATAGGGTAACCAATCAAGAATGGTGAAGTGTTGACTCCACAACAAGGGTTTGGCAAGCACAAATTTGAACACAAATCACAATTTCCAAATACTTGACTAGCCAAACGAATGGCTTTGACAGCACTTGTTATGACAAATAGGGGGAGCCCAAATACTCGACCTCAACCTGTAAAGAATCAATTCAACCCAAAAACTTAAACTCTTGGGTGAGGGCCTCTTTAATGATTTATATATACTCTAACACGGCCCCTCACAAGAGAGCCCATTGGGCTTGAAAGGTGGATGATGCATCAGACTCAGCCTACATGTACTAAGAAATTCCACAAAGAAAATGGGAGGCGACGAGGATCGAACCCGAGACACGAGGCTCTAATACTATGTAAAAAACCAATTCAACCCAAAAGTTGAATTGGCTCTTAGAGGTTTATTATACACAAATAAAGGGAATGCAGAGGTGTCTAGCTATTCAGATGCTGATTGGGGAGGTTCTCCTTCAGACAGACACTCTAGTGAAACTGTAAGAAGCTGATTGGGGAGGTGTCTAGCTATTATTTTTTTCTTGGAGGAAATTTGATCTCTTTGAAGAGTAAGAAGCAAACTGTGGTTGTCAGGTCAAGTGCAGAGGCAGAATATTGAGCAATGGAAAATGCAACATGTGAGGTCATCTGAGACAATTGCTTAAGGAACTACCTCTTTGAACAACGGCCCATGAAACTCATTTGAAACAATCAAGCCGCATTGCACATATCCTCTAACCCAGTCTTTCATGAGAGGACCAAACATATAGAAATTGAATGTCACTTTGTAAGAGAGAAGACTCAATCAGGAGAGATCGAGACAGCATTTGTCAATTCCAGTGATCAACTTGTAGATGTTTTCACCAAGGCTCTTAGAGGTCCCCGAATAGATCATATATGTAACAAGCTGGGAGATTATGATATATACGCACCAGCTTAAGGCGGAGTGTTAGAAATAATATTGTATTGTATTATTATTATTTTATTTTATTTTTAGATTATTTGAGCTTAGCCCATTAGGTCATTTAACCCCTTAAGGTTTTGGGTTGAATTGGTTATTTACACGACCAATGGGCTAAATAGAAAATCCAAACCATAATAAGTGGGGCATATCTTAATCCATTCAAAACCTTAAGGCGTTGAACATACAGGTCTTTTTCACATATATGGTCCTTACTTAATCGATTCCCAACCAATATGGAACCTAATTACTCATCACTCACCCTTGAATTTTGAACAGGGAACAAAAACAATTTTTCCTCTCTTTCTGATAAAGTAAAATATTGTATTGAGTAAAGGAAATGACAAGAAGCCTTCAACTAAGCCTTAAGTGAAATAGATTTGTGAAAAAAGTTGAATTGAGACATTCTACATGACAACATGCCCATATGTTGTTCTTGGGTGCCTTTGGCTGGTGCAAAATGCATAGATTTTTAAGGGAAAAGCTTTCAAATCCAATAACTTGTGAGTTTTGTGGATTCCGAGAGCTCAAGATCTAATATAGATTCATTAGTGAAAATTACTTTGTACATTGAAGGAGGCCAATTGGAAGAAATCTCATGACTGTTATAAATTACATTATACAATTTTTATCTTTGGTTAGATACCATTGCTAGTAATCTCATTCATAACATTCAACTGAATCATTTAACAGAAGGAATGAAAAAACAATACTGTGATGTATTAAGGAATGAATAATTTTTTTGTTAAAATCTGTTGGGTAAAGAAATCTTCTCTGATGTCATACTCATGATTACAAGTTACCTTTTCTTTCTCAAGCACCTCTGCAGATGCATCAGCAGGAACTGAAGGCCAAACAGCGGGCTTAGGCCAAGGTAGCAAGCTGAGGGAAGCACTGCTCAAAGGAAAGAAACAGCTATCAAACAAGGAGAATGAAACCAAATGTGATGTAACAAGTCTTACATTACAAAATTAGCTAACGGAATCAAAATTGACCAGATTAAGAAAATGCAAAAGATTACTGGCCTTCCAAGTATGAAAATGTACCTGTTGACAGGACTTCTTTCTATATCACTTCCATACCCAATTAAATAAGCAAGCCTCATGAACTGCCAACATATATTAAATTCAGAAAGCAACCTAGTTAACAATTGTATGGCACACAATATCAATGTAGTCAGCAATCAACCTACCAAAGAAAATAGGGGAGGAAAAAAAGGAGGAAAAAAGATTCCTCTGATTCAACTCCATTTCCAACTCAACGGTGGATTTTGGTCACTGGAGGTCTCATTTAAGAGTGAATCATCAAAATAGATATCCACTCAATTTACCAACTTCAAGAGACAAAAGCATTCTACCTTAACTCTAGCTAGGGAATATAGGTCACCCAGAAGACGAAAGAACTCCTTCTCTATGTCAGGCGCCACAAGTCCATCATTATAATTAGAAGTGGTTGCTTCAATTAAAGCCAAGCAAGCAGTTATCACCCAGACTTCACGCATACAAAAAGGCAGAATACGCTGGGAAGAAACATCAAATAAAAGTCAAAATGGTACAAATAATAAAAAAAAGAATTACACAGTTCAAAACTGAAATAATTTAGTAATATACACATGTGAAGAGAACATATGAACAACAGAGAATTCAAATACCTCATGCAATGCCAAAGATTTTGAGAAGCTTATTATGAACAAATAACCTCGTGATGCAACCTCAATGGGACGATTTAGCTTGAATAAGAGCTGCAAAATGACATTAAAGTAGTCAACCATAGAAAGCTAAACAAATAAGTAGTCACTAAATGTCACTGGGATCTGATTAAGCATGACTCCTTGGGATATTAGCACAAACTAAAAATATCAATGAGAACTCAAGCACGTAGTTCTCAAAGAGTCAATGACATTACAATTTTAAAAGAAAAAAATCTCTAAATAAGTGACTTAAGACCAAATAGATAAAACTTTAGCAACCAAAATTGGAATGTAACTTCAATCACTATTTTTTTTTTCAAATGATGAAAGAACTCAGATATATGAAAGGGAATGTTTGAGTTTATTTTTCTCTTAGTATCTCTTTCACACAGTGAACACGCAAACACATTGAGAATTTTGAATCCTCTGAGATATTCCTCTAAAATGGTTAGAAATACACACTTTAGGATGCATGAAATGCATTGGTTATTCTGCAGATGGTCTGATATTAAAATAATAAAGTGTGTATTGCTAAAAATAACCAATTAAAAACAGTAAAGTTTATACATCATTTATACATATGTTATTACAATAATACTATTCGTGTATAAACACAGATTTGTTCAATTTATAGATAACAGAATTAACTTTCATGTTGCACTTAAAAAGTGAAATGAAAAACTAAGGTTGGATTATGAAAAAATAATTATACCACATTTGAAACAATTAGATAACTAAAACATACAGGCAGATACACACAGAAGCAGAGCTTTCTATATGAGTATAAAAGATGGTTGCAGGCTGTTCTGTCGTGAAATTTATTTAAAGTACTTGAAGAATCAAACCCTTTCACATAGTGATTGCACAAAAGCAAAAACAATGTGCACATATTGGAGCATGAGAGAGAGACAAGGAAGTATAATAATAATGATAAAACAAATGACTTTCTAAAGGCATAAAATACACTACATTATTTTCATGCATATTATTTAATATTAATTTTAATTATATGCTAGAGGTAAAATCAGTCCTATCTGTAAAAATTAAAATGCATCTTAAGTCATATAATAATTCTACAAGCAAAGAAGTATCCGAGTTTATAAACATCAAAGAAGACAAAAAGACACATCAATTTAATTTTTCTTTACAACTAAGCTGCTAATATATGTACCATTTTTTGGGTAACAAAAGAGCTTCAGCTAGGGCAAACCTTAGATTGACAGGCAAATAGATATTGTCTGAATTCAAACTCCCTAAATGAGTCCTCTTGAATAATTTGTGTCAATGCTTTGTTTCCTGGATTTAGCAATGCTGCCTGATCGTCACCATGGTCTGCCCCTCCAAAGTCTCTTTGCTTTCTGGTCATGTTAACTGCATTAATTCCAGTTTATTTGGTTCAATTTTCATTGCTCACAGGAGATCTATCTGTCTAACACGAGATCAAATGTCCCATAAAGATGTCTAAAGCACAATATTGTCAATCTAAACATCATCTTGACTACAATAGCAACAGAAAAGGAAACTAAGCGTTATGCACCTGTTTCAAGATAACAGAGTTCTAGTTCATCATATTCCCGTAAGGCATCTTCATGAAGGTGAGCCATTTCAAAAATAAAAGCCAAGCTTTCCTGAGAGCACAGAATACAAATTTGTTAAAAGAAGCCATAAGCTCCTAGCATGAACTGAAGGGAAAATTAATAAAGAACAAAAAAGGTTGGGCTTTCAGAACCATTTATTGAACTCTTAATGCCATAATTTATAAAAGAAAAGGATCAACCTTTAGAATGAAAAAATTACAGAAGTTCCAGACTGGCATGAGGCGTTGTTCACTGAACTTTCGTATCTCATCCTCATAAAATTGTACACGTCTATCCAGTGTATTTCTGATGCATTCCATTACCTTCAATTCCAGATCTTCCCAAAAATTTGCTTCAGGGAAATGCATATCATATTTGCAGCACCTATATTAGGATGAAGCAATAAAATTAAACCATCAAAATAAGTTTTATCAATAATGCAATAAAATTAAACAACCTGTACTTCTGAAACAAATGGGAAGGAAAAACTTGAATAATCACTCATTTTTTCCCTCAAGAGTGGTTATTATTTGAGTGATGGTAAATATCACTCCTTACAATGTTTTCTTTTTCGTAATTCTACCATCAAATTCTCAACCACTCACACTTGCAATATAAACAGTTGATTCCTTAATATTTATGAACTTTCCTTTCTGCTAAATAAGTAAAAATACAACAATGATGGTAGAATGATGCTCCTGAGAGCAACTATCTAAACTTCCAAGCTCCGCTTTTGCTTTTTATATTGCCACATCAAGTTCATAATAAAGAAGCAGCATGCAATTAAATCATTGCTAATATTCCTGAACGTTGACCATATGCTGTAATGTCTGTGAAAAAAGTTGACAAACCTTGAGTTGAAAAAAGAAGTCATTCAATTTTTTTTGGGGGGAAGGGGAGAGTACAATTGATGCAAGTTCTATTTTGCAAGTTTACCTTTCTCTTTTTTTGGAGCTAAACTCCACTTCGAGTTTAGCATATACTTTCTTCGCCATTTTGTTTGCCTGATCATTAGCTGGATGGGCTTTAGATACAAATACAATAAACCATTCCCTGTCATCATTTTGGCAAATTAATTTCAGGCGTGGTTTAAGGATGGTTTTGAACTCATCCAGATCCTGGAAAGAGAAAATAAGAGTTAAGCTACACAATAGATTCCATAACTGGATTAAACAGTAAAATTATACACCAAAGATAATCAAAAGAAACAATTTTAAAACCCAGTAATTGATAATTTCAGATATATATTTTTCCCCACATGCTCTAGAGCTCAGCATGGCATTATGCCAGAAATATGACAACAGGATTTTTGACCAACTCCATGAAATAAAGCTCCTTACAATGGATTTTGGCATCATATTATCAATAATTACTCTTCCAGCATTTGCAGAACTTTCAAAAAAGAAAAAGAAAAGAAAAAAGATCAGTATTGTTTTCCCCCCGAAGCAACAAAACCAGCTATACATCAGCATATCTATTTACCAAACCAATAGCATTTAAAATGTAATCTTTATGTCGAACAACAATTACAAATCGAGAGGAAAAGAGCATCAATGCAGAAGCAAACTAAGACACATCCAATTAACTAAAATGAATTCATGATAGCGACTATTATGGCTGTGAAGACTGCAAAAAAATTTCATAAAAGAAACAAATTCAAAAATCAAGTTTTTCCCTAATATGGCCCCTTCACTACAAAAGCTCTTTGGTTTTGAAGCTTGGATAAAGCATAAACCCACCATTACCTTGTGCTAAAACAATATTGTTATGCCAATGGATCAGCTAGGATCATATTTCAGCCCACCTAATAAAAAAGACTACGCTAACATGTCAGAAACAAGTCATCCTATAGGTTGAAAAGTTAGGTGCAACCCCAAGATTGTGGCTATAACAAAGATACAATTATATATGGTGAAGGAATATTTTTTCCCCAAAAGGAAAGGGACAAGACATTACAAATTCTTTCTATCAAACGAAAACTATAAAAGTATCATTCTGTGTAATTGATGTTATCAAATGTACTCAAATTACACATAATTCATCAACCCAATAAAAAACTTTCTTTCCACTTGCTAAGAAAGGAATCAATATGCTTTGCATGATATTTACTTATGTTATAGTTCTTTCATACACTGAATATATATCAAAGCATCCATAAGAAAAAAATGAATCACAATGTAACAGAAAGCTACAAACCATGGAGAAAATCAAAGTGGATCTCCTTCATCTAACCTTAGATGTTATCCAAACATTACAACTTTCTTCTAGAGTCTAGAAAAGGATATCAACAGGAATTCAAGTTACCTCACAGGTAACAAGTACAACAGTTGCATACGGCTCCCGAAACAAAAACAACAACTGCTCCTGAGGGAACCGGCTACGGAGTCTTGCATCTGTAGTTAATATGAACTCGGCAGGCAATGTCTCGACCAAGACAGGGTTCCGCGTCTTGTTATTCAAACTCGCCCTCTTGAATGGCAATCGTGCCTCAAAAGCAGTCTTGACAGTTGGCCATAAGTCACTCACATCCTCCACTGAGAATCATTTTGATGAAGTATCAATAGAAGCACACACAAACACACACACACATACACACACATCAAGATCAGTGATAGTTATAGCTATGGTTGATCAAATTCATAAGACTATTCCCGCTTCAATGGCGACCAGTCATAGCAGTGTGAGGACATGTTGAGATAATTTTCGCACTTTCTTCCTCAATTTCATGAGCATGTGATCACCACAATGCAATGAAATCGTACTGTTATTACTAAGCTTGATCAATGGAGTGCATTTCATTCAGATGATTTTTATAAACGATAATTGATAATAAAACAAAGCCAGAACAACATATTGCAGTGGAACCAAATTAGAAGCCCTATTCCTCGAATTTTATCAATGCTGAGAAGTTACAGATGAAAACGAATGTCGAGGGAAGAAGATCAGATCTTCGGTTGCAGAGCGATGAAACGAAAGGGAAATTACCTGAAATGACGAGGCGATCGGAGGTGTTCTTGATTGTCTGGAACTGAGCGAGGAAGTTGGCCATTGCTGGATCTGTAGAATCAGCACAGATCCATGGAAATTGGTGAGACTGAGAGTGTGCTGAGTTCGATGATCGAGTTCGAGTATGGAGTTCGGAGGTTTCGAATTGGATTCACGCCCGCAGATCTAGTGCTTCGCGGTCTACTCAAGAAAAAAATATATAAATTTTTATATATTTAAACAATTTATTTTTCAGTTGAGATAAAAAAAATAAAATTTTGTTTGATTCGGTAATTTTACAAGGGGTTTCGGATAAACTCTTTACATTTACTTTCTATTTAAAGAAAAAATGTGAATGTATTAATTATTGTATATGAGTTTGCATTACTGCTGCTTTCTTAGTGAACAAATCATGTTTTTCTCTCTTTTTACAGCAGATCAGGTCAGTACAAGGTATCATTTAAAAAAATTTAATAATAGTGACCAAAAATAGCAACTCAGTTGGTAAACAATTAACTAGATTAAAAAAGCCTTTTTGTTTTAAAAAAAAAAAGCCTTTTTGTTTTAAAAAAAAGCCTTTTGTTAAAAAAAAAAAGCCTTTTAACAATTGAGTGACCAAAAATAGCAAAATTCAACTACATATTAACAGTATGGCAAATCCAACAAATTCTCATAATTTCCATTGTTCACATAAAAGAAGGGCTAGCACCGCATATAAGTTATCTGCAGTAAGTTTAATACGACGTCGTTTTGGGTCAAAATCATAGTGTTTTTGTAATTTTGATTTATTTCAGGGTTATAATAGTCTTTATATTTATAATTTTTTAAGATTTCAATACCAAAATGACGTCATTTTGTGAATAAATGCAGATAATTTATCTACATTAACTGCAGAAACATTTTTCCCATAAAAAAATTGGAAATAATATTATCATGTTCTATGAGAGTAGTATCTCATTCTCATGTCATAAATATAAAGCATATAGAACCCATTTTTTAAAAAATAAATAAATAAATGAGTGAACCTCATATACTTTATGTCTATGGTTAAGATATTAGTCTCCTATAATATGAGACTACTATTCTTCTAAAAAAATTTAATGAATAGAATTATACAATATAATAACAACACCAAATAACAAATATTATTTGTTATTTTGGTTTTCTTGTAAGTCTGTTGTTATGTGGTCTCTTGCATTGCCAAAGGAAAGTGGAGTAGGTCTCATTGTGTTACTGGCACGCTAGCGCTGAAAATAATCTTCATTCTTTGTTATATATGCTGTGTGGATATGGATCGGCCTCATTTTGTTGTGGTGTGGGTTGTGTCGTAAATTACTTAATTATAAAGGGCTTAGTGCCTAAGTTTTGTCGAAATTTCTGTCCATGTTAAATCCAATGGCACAATGAAAGAGCTTCTAGTAACTCTAGTACTTTCTACTCAATTCTTTGATTCGTAGAATAAGTATATCATAGGTTGCATGCACAGAAATTTCATACTTCATTTGTGGAGAGGAATTGATACCATTTTCTTTGCATTTAACCATTAGCAGTTATAGACAAAGGAGGATTTTGTTCCCCACCACATCATGCATAAAAGCGAGGAGGATATTCTCAATCGTGAAGCCTGGAAAAAAGTTGTCAAAATATCTGATAAGATCAAATCAGATGATACTAAGATTGTATTATATTTAAAAATTCAACTAAAATCAAAGTTGTGTCAGATTTATATATATATATATATATATATATATATATATATATATATATATATATATATATATATATATACCATTTTAAAAAATTAGGTAGTGTCAAGACAGCACCTACCTTCCAAGTGGCTCCGCCACTAAATATTTTGTGGTTAATCTGATATCCCAAGCACCACATAAGAAGCTGAACATATGTGAAGTATCACCTTTTTGGCTTTTTGTAATTCACACAAACTAGGTAGACATAGTGCACATATGGTTAGCACGTGATATTATTGTAACCATCCAAATTCATTATTATTCCCTATTAAATTGGCTTATTTTTATCTTAATATTTAAAATTAGTTACATTAACTTTTCAATAATCTCTAATTCAAATTAAGATTATATTACATTTAGAATTTCAGTTGGAATTTGTTACATAATTCAACTTTGTTAATAAACAACAGAACATAAGAAAATAATTCAAGTCTCTCTCGTAATGTCTCAATATCCTCCTTAATTCTCTTTTTTCAATTTTCCTATCTCCAATTTCTCTCCATTTTTCTAGTTTTGTTTCTTAAATTGGTGATCTTGTTGACTTAATCTTTCTCCATAGACACAAACATGTGGCTCCTTCACCTCTTTCAACCATATGAAGCTATGAATCAAACGTGTGAAATTATAATGCAAACCTTCAAAGCTATAAATCAAACCAACAAATACATTTCACGTTTGTTGCTGCTTTCCAGTGCACCTACCATGCATGCTTGTTATGTTGTAGATTGGTAGGGGGGTGCTTACGATGCATGGTGATGATCTTATATTCAGAATGTGAATGGATACACAAGGTTTTAGTAGCTGAAGCAGTGGCGAAGTCGGGAATAAGAATCAGATAGTGCCACAAAAAAAAATTTTAAATATATAAAGTGGGAACAGGGAACAGTTTTTTTTTTTCACTCACATTTTCTTCTTGAGCATAATGCAGCATTCCTTTTCTTTTGGCTTGGTGGGTATAGTGACAGTGTTGGTGGCAATGCTTTAAAATTTGAAAGTTTCAATCACAATTCTAATTCCTAATATTTTCTATTTACTAAAATCACAACTCATTCATGTCTCTTACTACATAGCTTCGGTTAAAAAAAATACTGATTTATAAAAAAAAAAACTAAACCATAATACTTTAAAATTTGAAAGCTTCAAACATAAGCATTAAAAAAAAAAAAAATGGCAGACTCGCTTAATAAAAAAAAAGGTTTCAAACACAGTTGGCAGAATATGAGAATGCCAACACAAAATGCCTTACAAACAAAAGTATTAAAAAAGTTAAATATTCTTTTTGTTCAAAGAAAATTCCATTGTTATGGTCATTTTAACAGAGATACAAAGACACCAATGGGATCTTGGTTCCCTCAAGCTTGGCTAAGTAGCCTTTTGCGGAAGTCAATCAACAAGATCCTGGATCTCGGATCTCGGCAATACCTCAGCATGAACTTTCACCAGGTCAGCCAGTGCAACGAAAAATAAAAAATATAAAGAGGAGAGAGAGAAGGAGAATACAAGCAGTTTTTAGCGTGGAAAAACCTTCTCCAATGAAGAAGTAAAAACCCACGGGACCTAGTCCAGATCAAAAATCCACTATGAAAATAATAGTTACAGAGAATCAAAACTCACCAATGTGGTGGTTAAATCAACCTCTCCAACAATAGTGATAATCAAATTACCCTAGAGATGTTTCGCTCAAACTCTCTCTTGAGATCTCTCAAATACAAAGCATAAAGCTTTGCTCAAATAATTTTCTCTCAAATTTCTAATCTCTCTTCTGTTCTGATCTAACCTCCACCCACAACTAATGAATATATATAGAGGAGGTGGAAATTAGTGTTAAAGTTTTTAGGAAATCCCTCAAATGGGCTTGAGCTTAGCATTGAAGGAGGAAGCCCAACAAATCTCCCCCTCCGACTTCAATGCGTCGGCTTTAGCATCAATCCGGCTCCTTCACAGCAGTCTTCAAATTTCCTTGGTGGAACCGGCTTTGTCATCATGTCGGATCAATTTTGGTCAGTGTGCACTTTGACGAGTTCGAGCTCTCCACCTTCCACCACATCCCGGATCCAGTGATACCTCACATCAATGTGCTAAGTGCGGGAGTGATAGGTCGAATCCTTCGCAAGATGGATTACGCTTTGATTGTCACAACCCAGCTCGTACTTGTCTTGATCATGGTCGAGTTCCATGAGGAACTTCTTAATCCACAGCATCTCTTTGCTTGCCTCAGTAGAGGCAATGTACTCAGCCTCAGTTGTCGACAGTGCAACACATTTCTAAAATCTTGATTGCCAAGAGACAGCTCCTCCGGCAAATCTCATCATATATCTCGTCATCGACTTCCTCGAGTCAAAATCTCCCCCTAAATCAAAATCCAAGTAGCCTTGCAACTCGGCTTTGCCTTCTCCAAATCGGAGACATAAGTCGGTCGTACCTCGGAGGTACTTGAAGATCCACTTTACTGCTTCACAGTGCTCTTTGTCGGGGTTTGACAAATACCGACTTACCATTCCAACAGCATACGCCAAGTTGGGTCTAGTGCAAACCATTGCATACATCAAGCTTCCGATGGCGGATTGGTACGGGACCTTCAGCATCTCATCTTTGTCTTCATCAGATCTTGGACATTGCTTCTGGTTCAACTTCAGGTGTCCGGTTAAGGGGGTGCTCACTGTTTTGTCTTTGTCCATGCTGAATCTCTTCAAAATCTTCTCAATATACTTCTCTTGACTGAGCCACAGTAGTTTTTTTTTCTATCTCGGATAATTTTGATCCCGAGAATCTGCTTTGCAGGGTCGAGGTCCTTCATTGCGAAGGACGAGCTCAACGCCTTCTTCAGGGCGGCTATCCTCGATTTGTCTTTCCCTACAATAAGCATGTCGTCAACATATAACAACAATATTAGAAAATCTCCGGCCTCATACCTCTTCACAAAAACGTAGTGGTCGGCTTCTGTCTTCTTAAACTTGTGATCAGTCATAAAGGATTCAAATTTCTTGTACCACTGTCGAGGTGCTTGTTTCAAGCCATAGAGGCTCTTCTTCAACCGACATACCAAGTCTTCTTGGTCTGGAGCTAGGAACCCCTCAGTTTGTTCCATATATATTTCTTTTTCTAAATCACCGTGAAGAAATGTCGTCTTCACATCCATTTGTTCAACCTCGAGGTCCATTGAAGCCGCCATGGCTAACACTATTTGGATCGAGGTCATTTTCACAACAAGAGAAAAAATCTCCTCGAAGTCTACTCATTTCTTCTGATTGCAGCCATTCACTATAATCCGGGCTTTGTATCTCGGCTTCTGCCCGTTCTCTTTATTCTTAATCTGTAGACACATTTGTTTTTCAGAGCTCTTCTTCCTTTTGGCAGTTCGGTCAGCTCATAAGTCTGATTCTCGTGCAGAGACTTCATCTCGTCTTGCATTGCCTTTTCCCATTCTTCTTTCTCTGAGCTCGTCACAGCCTCATCATGACTCTGAGGCTCACCGTCTTAAGCTACACCGATGTATTCCTCATATGGGTATCTTGTAAAGGGTCTTCTTTCTCGAAGTGGATATCTCAGTTGTTCTTCAGCTTGAGAACCCGGTTCATCATTCTCATTCGGATCTCATCATCAACTCTGACCTCAGTATCTTGGTCATCATCAGATCGTTGCTGGTCATCATTTTCTTCATTCTCATGATTTTCTCCCCATGCTTCAGCTTGGACAGGAGGAACAGGTTCTTCATGTCTGACAGTAACCCAGACTTTGGGCTTCGAGATGTCATGAATGGTCTCATCTTCGTGAAAGATCACATCTCGACTTCTTATTGATTGGATCCCAAAGTCGGAACCAGAAATCACATCTCAGCGAACCAAGATAAATGCATTCTTTAGTCTTGGCATCAAGTTTAGCCCTATCATCTTTAGGGATATACACGAAAGCTCGGCATCCAAATACCTTCAGTTGATTATAGGTCACTTTCTGACCTGTCCATACCTCTTATGGAATTTCTCATTCAAGTGGCCGTGATGGTGAGAGGTTGATCAAGTCAACAGTAGTTCTGACGGCTTCTCCCCAGAATGATTTCGGCAACCCGACATTAGATAGCATACTTCGGACCTTCTCTTCAATAGTCCTGTTCATCCTCTCAACAACTCCATTCAACTATGGAGTCTTGGGAGGCGTCTTCTCAAGTCGAATCCCGGCCGCTCTGCAGTTTGCATCAAAAGGTCCGCAATACTCACCACCATTGTCAGATCAGACCACCTTCAATTTCTTTCCAGTCTCCCTTTCAACCATAGCATGGAATTCTTTAAAGGATTGGAGTACCTGGTCTTTAGACTTCAACAAATAAACCCACACTTTGCGGAAGTGGTCATCAATAAAAGAAACAAAATATTGAGCTCCTCCAATAGATCTCTCCGACATGGAGCAAACATTAGTATGGACGAGGTCAAGAATATACCTGCGTCTTCTGGGTTGATCCAGTTTCACGAAAGAAACTCGGTGCTGCTTTCCAGCTAGGCAGTGCGTGCAACTTTCCAACGCTTAGCCTTTCAACCCGGTCAATGATCCTTTCTTGTGTAGGATATGGATCCCTTTCATGCTCATGTGGCCGAGACGCTTGTGCCACAACTCCAAGCTTTGCTCATCTCAGACAGAATTGGCTTCTCCGCCATTGATCTTTCATTGCATCACGTACAAGGAGCCCTCTTTCTTACCTCGGGAAACAACCAAGTTTCCCTTGGCCAGTTGCCATCTAACACTACCGAAGTAGTTCATTAACCCGGCATCGTCAAGCTTGCCTACCGAGATCAGGTTCAATCACATGTCAGGAACATGCCTTACATCTTTCAACACAAGTTGGCACCCAACATCCATGGTCAGGGTCACATCACCAACACCAACAATCTTGCTGGTCACTTGATTTCCCATCTCACGACTCCAAAATCACCACATCTATAAGAGGAGAAAAAACCTTTGTGTAGAGTAACGTGGAAGGAGGCACCAGAGTCAGCAATCCAGGTGCAGTCATCATAGGCAACATTTAAATAATTATCCTCTCCTAGGAGGAATATCTCGGCATTCGGGTTGGCAGCCACAATAGTGGTGCTCTTGTCTTTCCTCTTCTTGGAAATAATCTGATCCGGCTTCACAGAGCCGTTCTTCTCATCATTCTACAAAGTCCAGCATTCTGGCTTCTTATGACTTGTCTTTCCACAGTAAAAGCACTTCAACTCATGTTTCGGCTTTGACCGACCTCTGGACTTTCCTCTTCTATCACGATCTCGACCCCGACTCTTGCTTCTATCCCGGGAGTCAGATTTCCCTTTATTCTCAGCAACATTGGCCTCAGACGTGCTCGAAACACCTCATTCTCTTCTCCTAGATTCTTAGCTCAGGAGGCTGTCTGTCACGGCATCCATCTTCAATTTTCCATTTGGAGTCGAATTATTCAAGGTCACCACCAGAGTATCCCAACTTTTTGGCAGCGAGCTCAACAGCAGCAAAGCCTGTATATCGTCATCAATTTTAATCCCAGCCTTTGATAGCTGATTCACAATACCTTTGTAGGTGTTGAGGTGTTCTATCATGCTCATGTCGTCATTATATTCCAGCTTCACAAGTCGGCGAACCAGGTATGCTTTGTTCCTGGGAGTCTTCTTCTGAATCTTGGAATCCAGCTTCGTCCATAACTCGTACGCGTTCGTGAACTCGCACACGTGCTCAAAGAGGCTTTTGTCAATGTATTTTCTGATTGTAGCTACCGCCTTACGACTCTGGATCTCCCACTCCTTATCGGTCTTGCCTGCCGGTTTCTCATCAAGGATAATGGGCTCATCTAAATCTTTGCAGTGGAGATGATCTTCCATCATCGGTCTCCAATACGTGAAATTGTCTGCGGTCAACTTTAACATATCTCCATCATAGGTTATACCACTGGTCTCCATCTCATCTCTCTCATAACCCGTCGAACTCGGGCTCTGATACTACTATTGGGAACTCGGTTCCCTCAGATCGGCTCAGGGGCCTTTGTGCGGAAGTCAATCAACAAGATCCTGGATCTCGAATCTCGGCAATACCTCAGCCTGAACTTTCACCAGGTCGGGCAACACAACGAAAAATCAAAAATATAAAGAGGAGAGAGAGAATGAGAACACAAGCAGTTTTTAACATAGGAAAACCTTCTCAAATGAAGAAGTAAAAATTCACGGGACCTAGTCCAGATCAAAAATCCACTATGAAAATAATGGTTAGAGAGAATCAAAATTCACCAATGTGATGCTTAAATCAACATCTCCAACAATAGTGATAATCAAATTACCCTAGAGATGTTTCGCTCAAACTCTCTTTAGAGATCGCTCAAATACAAAGCGTAAAGCTTTGCTCAAACAATTTTCTCTCAAATTTCTAATCTCTCTTCTGTTTTGATCTAACCTCTACCCACAACTAATGAATATATATAGAGGAAGTGAAAATTAGGGTTAGGGTTTTAGGAAACCCCTCAAATAGGCTTGGGCTTAACATTGAAAGAAGAAGCCCAACATTGGCATCATCAATTGATTCAATTTCTCCATATGACTCGACATAACCATTGTCTTGAACAATTACTCTTTAACCTTTTTGTTGCACATGCCACCCAAGCAAAAGACGACGCCGCAGTTGTATAGCAACTTTGCTGCTGCTTTCCACCGCACCTACCATGCATGCTTGTTATGTTGTAGATTGGTAGGGGTGTGCTTACGAAGCATGGTGATGATCTCATACTCAGAACGTGGATGGATACACAAGGTTTTAGTAGCTGAAGCAGTGGCGAAGTCGGGAATAAGAATCAGATAGTGCCAAAAAGAAATTTAAAATATATAAAGTGGGAACAGTGAACAATTTTTTTTTTCACACACATGTTCTTCTTGAGCGATAATGCAGCCTTCCTTTTCTTTTGGCTTGGTGGGTATAGTGACAGTGTTGGTGGCAATGCTTTAAAATTTGAAAGTTTCAATCACAATTCTAATTCCTAATATTTTCTATTTACTAAAATCACAACTCATGTCTCTTTCTACATAGCTTCGGTTAAAAAAAAAATATTGATTTATAAAAAAAAAATTGATCCATAATACTTTAAAATTTGAAAGTTTCAAACATAAGCATTAAAAAATAAAAAAAATGGCAGACTCGCTTAATAAAAAAAGGTTTCAAACACAGTTGGCAGAATATGAGAATGCCAGCACAAAATGCCTTGCAAACAAAAGGATTTAAAAAGTTAAATATTCTTTTTGTTCAAAAAAATTTCCATTGTTATGGTCATTTTAACATAGATACAAAGACAACAAATATCTTCCAAAAACTTCAATGAGAGCCAGAGGAATGAAGATTATTTTGTGCAAGGAGATGGTAGACGATCCACCATCCAGACATAGAGTCACCTTTGTCAGTGGCAGACTCGCAATTGTCCGTCGCGCCCAAGAAAGTGATGACGATGAGGAGCGTCCCTCGCAAGAAGGTGTTTTGCCCAAGTAGGTGACGAGATAGCCATTTAGGCTTTGATTGAGAGTTTGAGGGAAAGGGAATGAAGGGAATTCAAGGAGAGGGAGGGGAAGGAAGGATATTCCCTTTCCTCATTTGGGAGTTAAAATAATGGTAAATGAGGGAAATTGGAGGTTAATGACATATTTTTTTTACCGTTCTACATTTTTTAAAAATTAATATAATTATTATATTTTACAAATTAAATTAAATTTAAAATTTCTAACAAAATTATTTATGTACTTTTCACAACACCGAAAAAGATCATATTTTAATGAAATTTTTACGTTCTAAACGATGAAAATTTCGTCACAAAATTATTTTTTTCGTCAAAAAGCGATGAGATTTTTCAACCGATGAGAATTTTTACAAAGATAATTTTTTGATTTTCGACGAAATTTAGTTTCCATCAAAAGTTTTGACGAAAATGATTTCCTCCATCAAATATTTTAAATGAAAAGAAAATTCCATCAAAAATTTTGACAGAACGTTTCCCGTTCAAAATTTCGATGGGAATGTGCTCCGACAAAAATCTCGACGAAAATTGTTTTTTCAAAATCTTTGAGGGAAATGTTTCATTCGAAACTTTCGACGAAATTTAGATTCTGGAAAGAATTTTGACAGAATATTTTTTCCGTCAAATTTTTTTGTCGAATTATTTTCCCTCAAGAATTTTTACTAAAATATTTTCTGTCAAAAAACCTTGACAGAAATGCGTTCCGTTGAAAATTTTGATGGAAATATTTTTTTATCAAAAAACTTGACGGAAATATTTTCCGTCGAAATTTTTTGATGGAAATGTGTTTCTTTAAAAATTTCGATAGAATTTTTTTTGCCAAAAATTTTAATGAAAATGTGTTTCCGTCTAAAACTATCGGCGGAATTTAAATTCTGTTAAGAATTTGGATCACATTTTTTTCGTCAAAAGTTTTCGATAGAAATGTGTTTCGTTAAAAATCTCGATGAATAAATTTTTTTGTGAAATATTTTGGCAAAATTTAGATTCCGTAAAGAATTTTGACAAAAAAAATTTCCTGTCAGTTTTTTTTACATAAATATTTTTAGTCGCAAATTTTGATGGAAATATTTTTCGACAAATTTTTTTGCGCAAATTTTTGATGGAAATGTTTTCTGTAAAAAAATTTGACGTGATTGTTTTACGTCGAAACTTTTTGATGGAAATGTTCTTCGTCAAGATTTTGGACGGAAATATTTTTGTTTAAAGTTTTGACGGAATATAGATTCTATCAATAATTTTGACTGAATTTTTTTCAGTAAAAAATTTATGTCAATAATTATGACAAAATCTGGTTCCGTCTCTAATTTCGTCTTTAGTTTTGACAGAAATTTTTTACGTATATGATTTTCATAAAAAAATTCATCACTATTATTGATGAAATATTTTTCGTCAATAAATTCTGTCGGTATTTGAGATTTTTCTAATAATATCGCATTTAAAAATGATTCATAATTATGTAGTTTTAACATTTTAATGCTAAGGGTAGATAAGTAATTTTTAATATTTTCCCCCTCAAACCCTCCAAATTGGGGGAACTTTAATTTTAAGAAGAATGAGGTTTTAGTAAAAATCTTCAAATTTTCTCTCTCCTTTCTTTAAACTCACAAACAAGGGAAAAACTTACTAAAACCCTCCCTTTTCTTTTCTTCTCCTCCTAAAACCAATTCTCAAACAAAGTCTTAGCACTTTCTGACATAGGGTTTTTGATATTTTGGGTCATAAGTGTTTTTGGGTGATGGGTATTTTCTTTTTATGGGTTATTGGGTTTAAAATTTGGGTATTTTGAGATTTTTAAACCAAAGCGCATGAACAGTGGAATCACAAGCAAGTCGATCCTACCGGATTCTACCAGAAAATGATTTTTCTTGCTATCTGAATAGCTATGGCACCAACAACGCCACTAATGGTGCCAACAAGTTTGACCTGACTGTTTAGAACGACCGACGGCGAGCAGGTCACACTCATGAGCCAGTGCCATTATGCCAAGACCCAGCTTGCCTATGCCTATGGTGGTACATGAATCTATGGTAGCGAGTGAAAACCAGTTGGTGCCAAGGCCCTAGCTGGTCTCAACTGGCAGAAGCAACGATAACGTATGATTCGTTCTCTAAATGTGATTAGTCAACCTTTTGATTTTCTTGATTTTCCTTCATTATTTGGTTATCTTATGATTTGTGAATAACGTGCATCAACGTGAGAGAAGGAATAAGGGAGAAAGGATATGAGAGAATAGATAATTAGAAGAAAGATTGTAATTACTTCATTCATTTCCTTTGTGATTGGTGGATTATCTATTTTGTAACAATTTATATATATATATGTATATATATTGATAAACAACAATTTGTATATTCTAATAAATAAACTAAACTACCTAATAACATAATTTGAAATAAGATAACTAATATTACAATATGATATGATAAGATAAACTAAATTTATTATGATAAACCAAACCAATTAAACTTAAAATAAATTAAATTAATTGAAATAATATAATTTGAATTATATTAATTTGCTAATGGCGACTTCTACATTTATCTAGTTAAATTTTTTGTTTTATACGTTCAATTATTTTAGGACTGCAAACAATACAAGACTGCAAACGTGTGCCATGAATATCTCTGGCTAATTATCTCTACTCTCACTTTGGACCGCAAGAGGTGGATCAAAATTTCAGCTTGCATTTATTTGCCTTCTTATTTTTGTTATAAGTTTCTTTAAACACCGAACAAAAGTATATTTTTTTTTTTAGAAAAAGAGAATTTATAACCTCTTTTCTCTTACAACTTCTTACCATCATTCAAAATCAAATCAAATCAACAATTACAAAATGATATCAAGTAAGAGTATTTAATTTTATTTTAATCCAATGATAATTAGAATGATGGTAAGAGATTATAAGGAAAAAATAATTATAAGTGTAAATCATTCCTTAGTTTATTAAAAAAATAAATTTTAATAAATAAAGAGATAATTGATAAAATATTATTATAAAATACTGTAATTTCAGTTGAAATAATATAACATTATGTTATATTATTTACGAGGAAAAATATTTTTCCCTTTATATTTATCTATAACCTTAAAAAACTGAATGGCTTATGTTAAATTGATCAACAGAATGTGTTAAATCAGCTATCCGTAAAAAAGACATCATCGTTTTGTTTGGTTCTACAAGTATTAAGCAAGTTGCTTCAATTATATAGAAGTGAACATGGTTCAAGCATAAGGAATAAGGATCAGGTTTCAGGAAGAGTCAGTGTGTGGTTCGTGTCCAATGCATTCCTGGACCGTGTCCGTTTTGACTCTTGAGAGGCCCACATGGTTGAATACTCGTTGCAAGAGATTCTGATTCTTGAGATTCTAATATCACAATGAAAATAAAAAGAGAAATACAAGGATAAAAGATGATAGAAAATAACTTTACCTATTTGAAACTTTAGACATTATAAATAAATAAATAAATGCTGCGCATTCAATTTTCGTTTAAATATGAAATTATAGATTAATGCTTCTAAAATAAACCTAATTGTACAGAGATGACACCCACTCACTTGTCTATCTAAATTTATGTAAACAAGCTGAAACTATGAATGTGCACATGTTTTATATTATTATTATTATTATTATTATTATTATTATTATTATTATTATTATAAACATTTCATGATAAATTCGTTTTGGGTATCTCACATTTGTTTTAACTACTATAAATTTAAGCTTCTTAATATTAATTTTGTTAGATCATTCTTAATTTTGTAAACTAATAAGATACTTTTGATATATCTTTTGTGATTAAAGATCAATTTATATATTGGTTGTCATAATATAAACTATGTTGTTATTAATAACTTTTGAACTATAAACAGTTACAAATATATCAAAAGTTAGTTACGTTGAAGTTTAAATATATATTATTAATAAATTTATTAAAATTACGCCCTTTTCATGTATAAATTCTCTTTATTAAAATTTCAATCATACATGAATTATTATTGTTTTAATGAATTTTGATTTAATAACAACATAAAAGTATTTTTTTTAGGAAAAGATATACTTACCAAAGGAAAAATTTACTACTCTTATAACTAACTCAATCATCGTTGATTTCCATCAATCTAACAATTATACGTTATTGGAAATTATTGAGTTATACTTATTAATTAATTCTTAATTATTAATAAATTATAACCATTAGATTGATGGAAATCAACGATGATTAGATTGATTATAACGATAGTAAATATTTTTGGTGGTTAGTGTATCTTGTCTTTTTTTTTTTTAACTAATATGAATTTTAAGAAAAAGGTGAAATTTGATTTAATAACAACATAAAAGTATTTTTTTTTAGGAAAATATATACTTACCATCATAAAAGTTTACCACTCTTACAACCAACTTAATCATCGTTGATTTCCGCCAACTTAACAATTATACGTTATTAGAAATTATTGAGTTGTATTTATTAATTAATTATTAATTTTTAATAAATTATAACCGTTAGATTGATGAAAATTAATGATATGAAATTAATTATAAAGATAATAAATATTTTTGGTGATAATCATGTCGTTTTTTTAACTAATATGAATTTTAAGAAAAAGGACAAAATGTTCATGGCAGACTTTATTTATTTAATTTTTGTGATATCCAATGGATCCACTCATTGTCTTATTTCATGTGGACAGCATACTCCCTCGATCACCAGAACTTCAAGTGTGTTACATTCCACAGCCAACAACATCGCAAGTCAAAACTAAAACACCAAACCACATACAGGCGCGACACACAGGATCATTAAACGACTATAACTGCTCGCGTTTCGCTGCTCGCCGAACTCGGAGAAGAAAACGCAGCGGTGAAACTCGTAACTCGTAGCTCAGCCACGCGCGGCCATGGCGTCGGTCCACAGCGCCATCCCTACCCACTGCTTCGTGTCATCAATTTCCGAAGGAAAATCCAAATCGAAGGTCCCTCACAAGGCGCAAAACTTCCCGGTCTCGAGATTTTCCCGGAATCGGATTTTCTCGGGAAACAAACGGGAGGTTGCGGCGAATTCGGCGGCGGAGGAGCTCGACGTGATACCGGTGCAGAGCAATGATATAATGGACCAACAAGAAGGCGTGGTAGTGAGTCGTGAAGATGAGGATAGCGAGTTGGCGACTCAGGTGCGTGGGTTCGGAGCAAACGAGGGTTTGTTATCATTGGAAGGGTTTTCTTCTTCTTCTTCAACTTTGGTTGGAGATGAGAGCGAGGAGAACATAGAGAAGCTGATAGATAGGACTATAAATGCCACTTTTGTGCTTGCTGCTGGTACTTTCGCTCTTACCAAGCTTCTCACCATTGATAGTGATTACTGGCATGTAAGTGAAACGATTTAGTGTGTTTTCTTTGGATAATTTTGTTTTGGGAAATGAATTTGGTTTTGTGGTGGAAATTTGAAATAAGAAAAATTAAAAAAACTAACTTGAGATACAAATTTTGTAAATGTAAAGACTAACTCATGCAAACTTGATTCAAATTTTGTAACTTTCTTTTTGGGTTGAGATTTTCATTATTTGCTAGGATTTATGTTTTTGGATATTATATATAGGGATGGACACTTTTTGAGATATTAAGATATGCACCTCAGCATAACTGGTCTGCTTATGAGGAAGCTCTTAAGACAAATCCAGTTTTTGCAAAGATGGTTATCAGTGGGGTTGTTTACTCCATAGGGGATTGGATTGCACAGGTGAGTTTCTGTGTTTTTTTTTTTTTGCATAGCTTAGTCTCAATTTAGATAAAAAGACAATCTTTTTTTGGTAATGAATTGTGGGTTAATTTCTCCTGATTATTGCAGTGTTTTGAAGGAAAACCTCTTTTTGAGTTTGACCGTGCGAGAATGTTCAGATCGGGGATTGTTGGTTTTACTCTACATGGCTCTCTTTCTCATTATTATTATCAATTTTGTGAGGTATGTTTGATTGTGTTCTGTTTTTTTTTTTTTTTCTTAAATCTGTTTTGTAAATTAGTCATGGAAACAGTTGTTTTCAATATTTTTTTTTGAAAGTTAAAAATAAAAACAGAAAACAAAAACAACAAAAGCAACTTTATGGTTTCCAAAATATTTTTTACAAAATAAGTCTTACCAAACGAGTTTTTTAGTTTTTTTTTGTTCTTATAACTAATAAACTGTTTTCCAAACAGAGTTAAATTTCCCCTTGTTCTGCTTGGTTTTTGAAATTTCTAACTTTATGGTGATATATGTACTAAAGTGGCTTTCTCATTTAACCAGGAGCTATTTCCTTACAAAGAATGGTGGGTAGTTCCTGCCAAAGTTGTCTTCGATCAAACTGCATGGTCGGCAGTTTGGAACAGCATTTACTATACGGTTGTGGGATTCCTGCGGCTTGATTCTCCTATCAATATTTTTAATGAATTGAAGGCAACTTTTGTTCCCATGTTGACGGTAAGAGAACCTTCTGGCTTTTCCTATTTCTCATGTATTGCATTGAAACAGTTCTTGTTTTTCTTTCATAACCACTGAACTACATATCATATCTTTTTTTGTTGAAATGAACATAATTAGTAGCTAAAATGAAGTATCTCTCGCTCTCTCTCTTTGTGGTTGACAGTGTCATCTTTCTTTCTTTTTTAATTATGTGGCATCTACTAGAGGCAATTTGTTCTATCATCTTTCTCTAATTTGAGATTCTACCAATTCATGCTATGATCTTCAATTTATAATACTGCTATCTCCTGTCAGGAAATAGTAGTGGAATCTTTTAGTCCGAACATATCTTGTAACTTCTTGCTTCTAATTACACAGGCAGGGTGGAAGCTGTGGCCATTTGCTCATCTCGTAACTTACGGTGTAATACCAGTTGAGCAAAGACTTCTTTGGGTGGATTGTATTGAGCTTATTTGGGTGACCATACTTTCAACGTATGCCTCTCTGGATTTATTTTGAATTGCTATGTATTAGAATTTGAACATTAATAGCTTCATACTATGCTTCTTGGATTTCCATATGATGCCAATCAGGATGAAATTTGATGATATCAGAAGGGAAAACATTTTCTCATGTTGTAGGAGAGATATTTTCTCCTAACAGTGACCCTTCGATTTTCGTGCAATATTTTCTTTTGATTTTATGTTTTTTTAATAGATGTGGCCCCCAAACAAGATGTGTCTATAGCATGAGAAAATTGAAACCCTATTAAAATGAACACTTTCATTTCATTTTGTGTTTTCCATTTGCTTTTGAGAGATGAATTTTACATAGAAGTTTTCCTCTTGTAGAATTTGTTCAATGAAAGGAAGTAGTGTTGGAAGTTATTGTACATTGTTCTCCTACAAAATACATTAGATTCTAACCTTGCATGAAAGATTGCTTTAATCCAAATTTACCTCAATGCTTGCTCATGGAATGCTTCAAGACTGATTGATTTTAGCACTCTAAAATAATAAAATTTTTCCACCTTTTCCTACATTATTATTCATGTGAAAATATTTGCAATGGTTCTAACATAGGCTTTTTGTACTCGATAGATATTCAAATGAAAAATCAGAAGCAAGAAAGTCTGAGGTACCTACAGAATCGAAATCTACTACCTCTGTTTATCCTTGTGAGGTACATGATAATTTTATATCTCTTGTGTGCACATATTTAACAAATTTTCAGCAAAAAAAGGAAAATCATTTATATGGCTTCTGATGTATTTGTATTTGTTTAAATGTTATATTTATCAGGAGTAACGATGAGAGGAATGAGAAGAAGAATGAGAAGGCTTTGCTCAATCAGATTGTTGAAGTTGAGTGGAGTTCACATTGAGCCGGACCATGACTTGAACATAGATGTACAATGAGGAACATGGGAAAAGCTGATTGTGTATGTATATGTATGTTGTATGCCCTGGAAACTCATGTATTTTAGGTAACGTTAATTTTTCCTGTAAGCATTACATAATGTAAATCTTCATAAATTTTATGAGGAGATAATTTATGCTTAAACTTGTATATGAGAAAAGAGATAACTGATATGGTGGCTTAGCTTAATAAGTGTATCTCTTAATTGATAAACTGATATTGTGAGTTGTTCTGGCCTTCTATGCATCTAAATACTTGGATTTCTTTTTCTGGATCCCATGTCAAAACAGTTGAATGCTTCTACAAATTATGGGAATTTAGCTTTCGTTCAGCTCATAACTTTTTCTTATCTGCAAGTGACTTTTGGGCTTTTGCCCCGCTGTTTATTAAAAAACTAATAATATCAACTAACTACTTTGATAACTACAAATAGCTATTCATCTGCATAATCGTAAGTAATTAGAATTCATATTAATATTTACTTCTTAAGAAATAACCTTGTCACCTAGCATTTATTCAATCCTCTGCCATTTTGCATTAAGTTAATGTATAATCAGTTCATTTTCTAATGGATCTTTAATTATTTTTCTATTTCCTTTTGAACTAAACCATAGTGGATGTATAATTGAGCTTTTTAACCCTTTTGCCCTTTATTAATTAAAAAATAATCATTTTGTCTCTCACCTAAAATATTTCACCAATCAACCATAGTTTAATCGATTAAATCATGAGATTTAATCAATTAAACATTCAAAACACATTCAAAATGCATGTCCCGTGATTTAATCTATTCAGCCACTGATGCTTAATCAATTAAATAATCTCCGTTTCATTTTTTAAAAACCGTCATTTGATAGAAGGGGGTTATAATTGATTAAGAGCAAATCCTAAGCCCCGTTCCGGATTTTGCCCAAATTCTTCCTCCAATAGTGCGATGGGTTCACAAAATAACATTAATTTCTTATTCATATCACGTCTTGGTATGTATTCATCGGTTTACAGAGTAGTTTTCTTTGTTTTTATTTATTTATGAACCCTTGTTTTTCTCAGTATTGTTTGGTTCAATTGGATTGTGTCTTTTGATTTGATTCTTTGGTTTGATGGTTGTTTAGTTTAGGGTTTAGGTTTCATATTTTTTTTTGTTGGAATTTGGTTTTTTTTTTTTTCATTTTTTTTATTATGTTTGTTTGTTGTTTTGATAAATTATCATGTGTTTTTATAGGTTTTCGTTATTGTCATAGTTGCCCGCAGATGCTCAAGAAACATCGATGGCGAAAGACAGAAGAAGTAACATCAGGACCGTCCTCCTTCTTCAGGGCCACAGCCTACAGGACAATAAGTATGTCATATTTAGTTTAAAGAAATTAAAATTTAATATTCAATTGAAAGCAAGAATTTAAATTTATATCTTAATATTCGTTTCAAGTTTATTTCAAATTAAACAAAAAAAAAACTCTCTTATTGATATTTGTTACATTTATCTATAAAAATAAAATAATTTAAATTCAAATAGCGGATAGTATGTTTGTTAGTGTAATATGTTATCAATAGCCTGAGTTTTCAAGTGATTTCTGTTATCATGTAATCTGTTTGTTTTCCAAATCTTTTTCCCATGTAACAAACTAATCAACAGTTTTTACTTTGTTACCTTGTTATTTTAATTTATTTTTCATTTGTCTTAATCTTCTATAAATACCTTGAATTTTAAAAAACTGAGATCCTATGACACTAAAGAGTTACTCTGCATACATGTCTCTGGTTTTATGTTCATTGATTTTGTTTCTTGGATGTGCCCTTGTTTTGGGACGGAAGCTTTACAAGCACCTTCTTAAGGAAATATCCGTATGTTGATATCTCACTTTCAAAAAGATATACATGAATAGATTGCTTGTTAATTAATTTGGATATAATATTCAATCTTAATGGATTAGTTACTAATTATATTGGATATGATATCGGATATAAGTAGATTAGTTAATATTACATCTACTGATTCTCATTTGAAATTTAATAATACTATCATTAAAAATCAATAAATTAAAAAATAATAAATTGATAAGGAATAAGCATAAATGAAGAAACTAAGCATTATATTTGAAAGTAACTGATTTAAGAATATGGTTTTAACATATGGTTAAATTTAAAATACATTATCTAAATTAATTAAAATTAATTTTTTATTTAAACATATAGTTCTTATATGAAATTATAAAAAATAAATTCAATAACTTTGAAAGAGTGATAGATTTCTTTGTATTTTAACTTTTAAAAACTTCTTAATATTACTTTTTATATTAAATAACATTATTGAAAAAAATTATGGCTAGTCTACAAAAATAAAAAATAAAAATTGCAAAGTTTAAACAATTTATTGTATTTAGCATAAGATCTATTCTAATTACTATTTCTCTCATTTTTACTTTATTAGAGAATTGACACTTCAACGTTAAAATTTTAAATGATATAGTCAAGTAAGAATTATGTAAAAGTTTTTGAGTCTCTTTTTATTTTATTTTTTCATTGGCAATATATAGGTGAGATTCAATTAAAATTTATGAAGAGAGAAATAAACATAAAACACATGATCTGGTCATGTGAAATTTTTGTGTCTATCCCTTTTCATGAATTAAATCCCACCTATTTTTTCACCAAAAAACAAATCTCACCTATTTAATTTAAAAAAGGAAGAAGCTATGAGAGTTATATCACTTTTAAAAGAGAAGATTATGTATGTAATAGAATTGCTGATTAATAAGTTTGAAAATGATGTTCAAACTTAATGGACTGCTTACTAATGAGTTTGATATGATAGTATAAAATCTCATTTGACACCAATATTAAAAATTAAGAAATTTTAATAAATTAAAAAAACAATAAATTGATACGAAATAAACATAAATAAAAAATCTAAGCATTATATTTAAAAATAATTAATTTAAGATTATTAAAAAAATTAAAGAAAAAAAAATCTCACTCTCAACTTTGATAATTCTATATTTTTTTTTATATCAGACAGGATTATGTATGTAAAAAAGTTATATCTAGTATATTGTCTTTATCTGCAACTTATTGAAGCACTCTGTTCGTTAACAAATAAAACATACATTGGATGCATTATGATAACTATTGATAAGGGATAAATTATGGGCTTTAGTTTTCGAAGAGAGAGACACTACAAGAAATATGATTATTTGTGACAAAAATTTAGTGATGAATATACAATTGGTCACTAATAATATGTTATCTGTGACCAAATTTTATTTTGTCACTATAGTTATCTTTAATTGTGACAAAATGATAAATTGTCACTATAATTTCATTAATAGTGACAAATATATATTTATCACAAATAATTCGTCACTAATAATATGTTATTTGTGGCCAAATTTTATTTTGTCACTATAATTGTTTTTAATTGTGACAAAATGATAATTTGTAACTAAAATTTCATGAATAGTGACAAATATATATTTATCACAAATAATTCGTCACTAATAAAAATTATTAACTAAAACACTATTTCACATAATCAGATCGTCATTGATATAAAATTTTAAAGATGCAAAAATAAATAAATAATAGTAACAAGATTTTAAGTTATCATTAATTTTGTATCATAATATTGACAATTATAAAACTTATCAATCATTTTTTGTTATTAGTGATAACTCACAAATAATTCATCATTGATGATTTGGACATTTATGTCTAAAGTTATTCGTCACAAATATTTAATTTCAATATATTGATAATGGAGAAAATTTTCTCACTACATAAAAAAGTATTAGGGACAAAAACTAAACTTTGTCATTAATATTATATTGTACTATATGAAAACTTCTTATTCCCTCGTACATGACATCGCTTCCTATTTATGTATAGAGGAATTCAGCCTCTACTTTGAAATATTTTAGCTCATCCTTGTTGAAGCACGTAATTTATCTTCTTCTTTTTTGTATACAATTTATCTTCTTTTGTTAAAAAAATGATATTATCTATGCGAATGCTTTGAGTGCAACAAAATAATGTCTAATTATTTTTTAAAATTTTTTTAACAAAATTTGTAAGAAACTGCCCACTAATCAAATTAACAAAAAAAATTGCCCACTAACCTTCCTATATCCCAAATTTTAAGGTTTTAATATTTTTTTAACCTGTACAAAAAAAAAGCATATAATCTTAATCAATCGTCATCTGAATCATACTCATGGATGTCTTCACTTTCCTCATCTTCTATCAAATTTAAAGTATCATAATCACTTTCCTCTTCATTGTCAGCATCTTCTACATGCACCATTGGACTTCCATCAACGGTGGGTTGTTCTAAGTCATTCCTATCCAAAGATATCGCTTGTTCATCATCTGGTTCATTACATAGTTCATGTACCAATCCAATCTCATCATTTTCTTGACATGGCTCATTTGTAACTTCCCAAGGCATATCATAAAAGTCACGGGGCTTTGTCTTCACAACAACTAGCCAATTCGGATCTTTAGTGTCTTTAACGTAATACACTTGTTGAGCTTGAGTGGCTAGGACATATGGTTCATTAGTGTTCAATCTACGATTGACATTGATAAGAAAAAAACCATATCTATCTTCCTTATATCCTCTTCCTCTAGAAGAAACATCCCACCAATCACATTTAAATAAAATCACACTATTTCCACCACCGTACATTAATTCCACAATCGTCACAAATATTTAATTTCAATATATTGATAATGGAAATTATGTGATAACATTCAAATCTCATAACGTATTTCAAACGGAAATTATGTGATAACATTCAAATCTCGTAATGTATTTCAAACAGAAATTATGTGATTATAACTATGACCGTTTATGCCTTAAAATCCTAACAAAATACAGTTCCACAAAGGGATGCGGAAATTTCATTCACCGAACTGCTAGGACTATGATGTCACCTAAGTCAAAGAAAGTTTTTATTTTGTTTTCTGTAGTTTCCATTTATTTTTTTTTCAAAGAGAAGAGAATATTGTGTACTTAAAAAAAATGAATATTGACCACTGACCAGACCTCGAAGATAGGTCTATGTCCATAGACCATAGCCATTCTTTAAACCAACGTCCTTTCCTTTTTTTTTTTGGTACAGATCGTCATTTCCTTTTTAATTTCTTATTAATTGCCATTCTTATTTAGACCATAGCCATTCTTATCAATTTTTAATATTACACCTCCCCAATAACTGCTACATCCACATCTCACGTTCTCATCCACTTTGATACAACAAAAATGAGAGCAGTTTGAATTGAAACTTCTCACATATTCAACAAAAAAACAAAGAACGTCAATTCTCAAGAAACTTCATGAGCGTCTCTTTTGGTTGGGTTCTTAAACAAGATATCAAGAAAAAGAGCAAGCTTCTTGGTTGGAGATTTGAAATAATCTTTGTTAGATATTTGAAATAGTCTTTGCTGGATTAGAGGTAAATGTTTTCATACATTCTTTGCCTTTAATAGTGTAAGTTTTGTTCAGTTTAAAAAATCTGAACTTCTTTAATCTGAATTTCTTCCATGAATTGTTTGTTCCTTTTTCTTTTTAGCGAGAGTATGAATGTCCCACTGTCATGATATTCTTTTTTTATCTTCAAATTACAGGGAAAAAAAGTTTGAGTTTGTTATTATTTCTGAAATATTTTTTAAATTTATTAAATAACTTTATTTTATTCAGATTTTTGTGTTTGATTTTTGTAATTGGTAGATGGTGAAATCACTGAGACTGAATTCTAAAAGGATTTCTACTGATCAACCTTTATCCCCTCTTCTTGAAAAAGAAGTAAGTGACTCCCAATCTAATGATGCTTGTATTGCCTCTAAAACGATCCATGAAGAACAAGTTGAAGTTGATACAGGTAGTCTTTCAATATGCTTTTCTATTAAAAATCTAGAATATTCTTTCTGCAATAGCTATAGTTCTAATTTTTTTATTTTATTTTAGGTGAGCATATCCTTAAGAAGAGACGTGGACATACGTTAAATGCGAAGTTTCAAAAAAAAAGGAAAAGAGAATGGCAAAGGGAAAAAGTCTTGACATCCAATTTCCCCCACCATTTTATAAACTTTGTGGAAAACATGCAAAGTATTTTAAGTCTGAGGCAACAGTTTGTGTTCGCCAGAAAGCACCTTTACAAGTCTCTAGCTGGAAAAAAAATATCTGAAGGTGATGTAGATATAATGTGGAAACATATGAAGGTAAAAGCATAACTATATATGTTTACTGTATCTGAATATTTTTTATTCATATATTATGAACTTTTTTTATGTTTACTTAATTTGATATATGTTTCTTGATAATGTTTTATTTTTACTTTTCCTATGAATTTGTATGACTTCAGGATAAGTTAAATTTGGCCGATGAGGTTAAAGAATATGCAATGAAGCAACTACAATTGCAATATAAGAATAGGCTCTATCATTTAGGTAGAGCATATATTGAAAAGAAGGGTAGGCCAAAAGGTGTATCTCCGGATGATTGGAATTGGTTAATTAAAAATAAATGGTGTAATTCTAAATTTCAGGTAATTTTTATATCTTTAACTTGATTTTTAATTTATTATTTTATGGTTTTATACATAAAATTTAAATTTATATTAATTTAATGTAGGAAAGGAGCTTGAAAAATAAGGTTAATCGAAGCAAGCATGAAATTAGATGTATCACGGGCAAAAAATCAATTGTGCAAAAGGCATTTGAAATGGTAATACCATTTTTTTTATCATGTGTAGAACTTGAAAAACTTTGCTGGCTCTTTAGTTTCAAATTATGAGAACACGAATCTATAATATTCTTCTATAATTATACATTTTTATTATTAAATTTATTTTTTTATTATTAATAGAAAGAAGATTCAAAAGCTGGTGAATGGCCTGATGCTTTCCAACTATGGAAAGCCACACGTATGAAAGCTAATGGAACTTGGTGCGTTCCAAATGGAGAAGAAATTATGGTAAGAAAAAAGTACAGTTTATTATTAAATTTAAGCCTGTTGATATTAATTATGGCATAGTGAAAAATATAATATCCTAAGCTTTTGTTTATATTATTATTCTTTTAGGAGCAATTACAAGTTATTGGAGAGGTATATCAAGAAGAAATTTCAAATGCACCTATCCCACTGGTAGAACACTTTGCAATGGTATTGGGAAGAAAACCAAACCACTCCTTGGGTGTAGGTACTTCAGCGGTAACAAAAGAATTTACACATAAGCAACTTATTCAAATTCAAGTTGAGGCTGCAGAAAAGCGAGCCAATGATTTAGAGTTAGAAGTGCAAAAGTTAACTGAGATCACAAAAAAACAAGAAGAGGCCAACATCCAACTTCAATCAGATTTGCAATCTCAACGTGAAATGATTGATGCTCAACGTGCAGCAATGGAAAACCAACAAGAGCAAATAAGGCAAGACATTGAAAAAGAGATGAAACGTCAAATGAGTGCTTTATTGGGAGTATTATCAGTCAGTGGATTGTCTAGTGACTTAGATGTTCCTAATAATAAGGTGAGTTTTTTTTTTTGTTATTAGAATTCAACTTTATTATTATCTCTACTATATGTGACATGTTATTGTTAGATTACACTTAAAAAGAATTACTGATTTTTTTTTATTTGCAGGACCAAAATTCTTAAAGTTACGATTGTTTTAATATCATTTTAGGCATTTAGTTTTTTTGTTTTTTTTTTTTAGTTTAAGAATTCTTAAGGGTTTGTTGTCATTGATTTATAGTTATTTGAATTTGGGAGCTTTGTTGATTTTTTTTTGTTTTAGTTGTTGTAAGTAAATATATGTAATGGATAATTTATTTTTAAATGTTAGATTTGAATTATATGAAGGTTTATTTTTTTAAATAACAATTGCTATCATTTCTGTCTACAACTAAAATAGATGTCACTGTTATAAAAAAAAAATAGATGTCACAATTCCAAATAAATTTGAATAATAAGAATTATAAATCATTTTAAGAAATTTATAACAATGACAAAAAATTTGGTAACTATTTCTAAAATAATAGTGACAAATAATTTGTCATTATAGTTATTATTATAATGTGACGAATAAATCATCACTGATGTTGTAAATATCTGTGACAAATTATTTGCGTCATTATTATTTACAAATATTCGTGACATAATTATTTATCACAATAAATACCTTTTATAGTGTCATCAAAAAATATCGTCACTGATTTAACAGTGACATTAGCATTAGTAATACTTTCAAATCTTAGCCGGAGTCAATAGATTTTTTTTCTCTCTCTAGGTATATAAGTAACAAAATACTTTGTTAATTTGTGTTACCATGGTTTCAATAACTTTATTTCACATTTAACTAAATTATAATATTTTATTTTATTATATACTATTATTAATATTTGAATTATGAACTTTTGAGATCCTCACCTGTCACTATGTATTTTAAAGAAATTAAAACAACAGAAGACTCGTTGTCCTATTTGCCAAAATCAAATCTATCCACCCCAAGAAATAGTCAAATCATACCGCGTCAAAAAACTAATTTATGTCAAATAGTTAATCCTCAGTATCATTTTTTGATCCATAGCTTTAATGAAACAGAGGTTCTATTTCTGAGTTTTATTCGTTATTATTTTAAGACGACATTACATAATCTTTTAAATATTACATTTTATGTCACATGTTATTGAAGAATTAATGAAGTTAGATATTAAATAATTAAAATTGTAAACTTGTAAAATTATATTCCAAAAATCATAAATTTTATCATTAAACTTATAATTTTTAAAAAATTATACAATACTTAAAAAAAACTAAAAAAAATCCCTCTCATAAATTAATTTTTAAAAACAAAAACTGCAGAGATAATAGATTTACTTGCAAGTATATGTAATTAAGTACTAATGATTTTACTAAAATAATTGACTTTATGATATGACATGTAGTTTATCATTAAAATAACTATACAATATATAAGATGAAAGTTTAATAAATGTTATAAAATCATCTTATCATATGACACAAAAACAATAAGTACGATATATTTAGTTAAAAAAAAAATTAAAATTTAATATTTAAGTTAGTTTCTAATTTATTTCAACTGAACAATAAAAAATTCTCTTGATTGATATTTATTACATTTAACTATAGAATAAAATAATTTAAATTTAAATAGTAGACAGTCTGTTAGTTTGTTTTCGAATGATTTCTGTTATCATGTAATCTGTATCTTCCCATTCAACAAACTTATCATGTAGTCTGTTAGTTTTGTATTATCATTTAATTGTATTCATACATTAATATATTATTCAATTTACTAAATGACTTTAATTACGATAATAACTATCTGAAAAATAAGTATTTTTAATAATGAACCAATACATAATCCACGGCAAGTATAGAATACTTTACAAAAGATTTGACTCTAGAAAATAAAAGAAAATAAAGTGTATTTTGAAGTCAGTCATTAATCATCGGTGGATAATTTTCGTATATAATTTTATTAGTTTTAAATTTTTTATTTATTTTATTTCGCTAATTCGTAGGATCTAGCGAACTCTAAGAAGATGAAACAAACTGTAAGATCATAAACAGGATTCATTTACAAATTTTTTGAATTTTTTTTCAAATTATACGATATTCTCCTGGGAGAACATAGTGTAGTTTGTAAAAATTTGTATTCTCCCGAGAGAATATAGTGTAGTTTGCAAGAGTTTGTAAATATAACATGTCTCCATAACAATATACTATCGTGTACTTGACATGAGTATTTTTAAATTTAAGTTAATTTTTAACTAAAATAAAAATAATAAAAAGATTACAAATTTTACAAGAAACATGCCTAATTAATTTAAAAGAATCCGAATTTAAAGTTTGAAAATGGAGGATGATATCTACGAGAGTATTTAAGAGATTATATCATTTTCTAAGGAGAGATTGGAATGCTTCATAATTAGTTCAAAGAAACAGGCCTAAATAAAAGGGAAGATAGCCACAGCGACACTGACAACACAGAAAATATCAGATTAATAAGAATGACCAGATCCTGTTGAGGAGAGTCCATGAAAATCGCATCTTTCGGTAAATGAATCTGCACATCTATTAATTTATATAGAAATTTCCAACCAAGAAACATTCCAACCTTCATCCAAACAAACTCGAAACAGACTCGTTATTAATTAGTTGAGATATGGTTAACTTTAAAATACATTATCTAAATTAATTAAAGTTAATTTTTTATTTAAACATATAGTTTTTATATGAAATTATAAAAAATAATTCAATAACTTTAAAAAACTAATAGATTTCTTTATATTTTAACTTTTAAATAACTTCTTAATATTATTTTTTATATTAAATAACATTATTAAAAAGATTATGGCTAGTCTACAAAAATAAAAAATAAAAATTACAAAGTTTAAACAATTTGTTGTATTTAGCATAATAACTACTCTAATTACTATTTATTTCATTTTTTACTTTATTAGAGAATTGACACTTTAACTTTAAAATTTTAAATGATATAGTTAAATAAAAATCATGTAAAAGTTTGAGTCTATTTTTATTTTTTTTCATTGGCAATATATAGATGAGATTCAATTAAATTTTATGAAGAGAGAAATAAACATAAAACATGTGATCCGGTCATGTGAATTTTTTGTGTCTATCCCTTTTCATGAATTAAATCCCATCTATTTTTTCACCAAAAAAAAATCTCACCTATTTAATTTAATAAAAGAAGAAGCTATGAGAGTTATATCACTTTGAAAAGAGAAGATTATGTATGTAATAGAATTGCTGATTAATAAGTTTGAATATGATGTTCAAACTTAATGGACTGCTTACTAATGAGTTTGGATATGATAGTATAAAATCTCATTTGACACCAATATTAAAAATTAAGAAATTTTACTAAATTAAAAAAACAATAAATTGATAGGAAATAAACATAAATAAAAAATCTAAGCATTATATTTAAAAATAAATAATTTAAGATTATTAAAAAAATTAAAGAAAAAAAAAATGATCTCACTTTCAACTTTGATAATTCTATATTTATTTTTTATATCAGACAGGATTATGTATGTAAAAAAGTTATATCTGTATATTGTCTTTATGTGCAACTTATTGAAGCACTCTGTTCGTTAACAAATAAAACATACATTGGATGCATTATGATAACTATTGATAAGGGATAAATTATGGGCTTTAGTTTTCGAAGAGAGAGAAGTTTCTCATCTGTAGAGACAACATATTACGTGAGCTTCACTGTTTTTCAAAAAAAAAAAAAAAACTCTTAGTGGCATAAGAGTATTTCTTTTCAACAGCACAAAAAAAGTATTCCCCATAAATCATTTTTTTCTTTTGAAGTGATGCCATAAGTAAACTAAGATATACATTACATGTCTTAAAATTTGAATTTTAAGAATTAAGAAGTGTTATCTAAAATCAAAGAAATCCCAAGGAGTGACACACTTGATAGGGAAGTGTGTTCTACGGATTAGGTCTTGGGTTCGATTATTGGCAAAATACTTTAAGGTTAGAGGTGAAAATCTTACACTACACATCTCGACATAGAATTAGTCTCATTCTTTCTCCAATGAAAATGATCCAATGCACTTGGAAGATAAGGAAGTTGGAGGGAGTTGAAGGTTATATAAAAAAATAAAATCACTTATATTAGTATAACTATTTAGGTAACTTCAGTATTTTTTTTTTATTTATTATTTTTTTTTTTGTGTGTGTGTAGTTTCTCTACCCATTAACCCATTGATCTCATCTATCATACTCTCCTAAAACTATTTTGACATTTTCTCCAGGCTCGGAGAAATTATTTTTTTATAATTAAATTAACATATTTAAACAAATTAATTTTTTGTAATTAAACTTTTTTGATATGTATAGGCAATTAATCAATTTTAGGGTTCATTTCGTAGTGAGTAAGGGTCCTGTTTGAATCAGAAGTCTGACCTAGATCCCCTGCAAAGAAACCCCCATCATCTAAAATTAATTTTGACATGCTTAAACCTCAATGCCAAGGTACCAAGTTCTCAAAAAAAGTTCCAAGTGTAAATCAACCATAAATTATAGTTTTAACAGAAGAAACTTGCCAATAAGACCGAATGTATAAGGTACATCCGGGCCAATTTCAGGAGGGGTCACAAACCAAAATTGCCTCTCAGTATTTCCAATTCCAACCTTATAATAATATTTCGTGTCATACTGCAAAAAGAATAACAAAAAATATTACAATGATCCATTGATTCAATTCGATAAAGAAAATTGTCTATCTTTTTTTTGTCTGTTAGAAAAAAAATAACATGCAGCCATTAATGTTCTCTTACCTCTAGATTTTTAAGTGTGCAATGATGAATAAAACCAGATGCATAGTTGAAGTATCTATAGGTAACATATCTTCCCTTGGCCACCAACTTGTGGGGTGTTCTCACTCCAATAATGAACTACACTCAATCCTGGTTCTTCCTCAATCACCCATCACACGATCATGGCCCTTCCCAATTGGTCACCTTGTGTTATATGAACCTATAAAACAAAGACCAACATATTCGTTAACAATTAAAAACAACGGTTACTATAATGTTTACGGGATATAAAAAAACAGAGGGTACCTGCTGAGGAGCATTGTAGCCCGGGGGAGATGCAAATACGTCACTGTCAAGTGGCATATCAACGGACGGATATTTCCATACGAAAGTGCTTGTAAAGCCTTCGCAAAGTAAAGACACATCCAAAAGAAGCAAAATCACTAAACAGAAAAACAAGGACATGGATGCAGAGTAACTCTTCAGTGCCATAATATCTCAGTTTTCTAAAACTCTAGGATATGGTAAAACAGCTGTAGTATTCAAGGTATTTATAGAAGATTAAGACAAATGAAAAAATAAAAAAATTAGAATAAAGACTGTTGATAAGTTTGTTACACGGGAATATACCGAAAACAAACTGATTTCATGGTAACAGAAACACTCAACAACTCAGGCTATTAATTCTGTTTTGTGTGGAAAAAACTTTTAAAATCTGTTTGAATTCCTTTTTTTGGTAGATATACTTGTTAAAAGTCGAGTTTTTTGAATTATTCTTAAATTAGAAGAAACACACAATTCATCCCCGATTGTTTAGTTATATATTTTTTTTATCCTGCTAGAAAAACTAAGATATATTCAGGTAGCTGATAACAAGATTTATGTAGCAAATCGACTCACACAATCAAAAAACAAAAAAGAAAGAGAACATCCGGCTAACTCGAGTCCAACCCGACTCTAATAGGGCTCAGGAGGAGCGGGAGACCATTACCAATGCGTCAAGCTAAACCAATCATATCTAATGGGTTAAACACCATGTCTGTCACACGCCAAAACCTTAAGGCATTATATTAATGAAGAGAGATACACGTGTGAGACTTTTACTTAGCCCATTACAAGCCAGTGTGAGACTCGCACCTAAATATCCGAACAATTTATTCACAATAAGCACAATTCTTTTTTATAACAGTTAAAGTTACCACCTTAGTGGCTTGTTGGAAGTTAGACCGTTTCACCATAACTCAATTCCAATATTTATTGTGTTAGCAAAATATGAAAATAAAAATGTATTTTCTGTGTTAAAATTCTATATCATTTGATCATGTGAAAATTTGGTATTTAATTTTTTTTATAAATTTTAATTGAATCTTATTTATTTAATATTAATGAGGAGAGATACACGTGTATCAAAAAAAAAGAGAGAGAAAGAGATAAACACAAAATTTAATGCGATTAGATCATGAATTTTTTGTGTGGATATCTCCCTCTTAATAAAATTTAACTGAATCTCATCTATTTAATACTAATAAAGTGAGATACATGTAAAATATTTATAAATTATGTAAGATTTTAAAATAAAAGAATCTATTTTCTATTGAAATATAGACGAAAAACATAATCATTAAAATTATTCAATACAACAATTACGGAATTTTTTATTATGTTTCCAGACCACCGCGGTCTTTTCACTCAAAAATTGACACCTGTAATTTTTAATTTTTTTTCTCTCTCCTCTCTCCTTAACTTTTTTTTCTCTTTCTCTTACCTCAATCCCACCCAATACTTTGTAGTCCCAGAACCACTATAAATTCGCTCAACAATTAGACATGGTTGTTGCTGGAGAGTAACTCTTTATCCTGGTCATGTCTCAATTTGTTAAACCTCTATAATATGTCCAACACAATGTTCTTCTTATTGGGCCAACTAACAAAAGAAAAGAAGAAAAATAATAAAGAATAACAAACTATATAATAGAATAGATACTGTGTGACTATAATATACAAATTACATCATAACTCAAATACCCAAAATTTAGTATAAGGTTAGGCATAATTTAAATTTTAAATATTCTATTTTAGAGTTGAATGGAACACATCAATTAAGAATTATTATTATTTTTGGTATAGTAAAAATAAATCCGAAAAGATATATTCCTACCAAAAAGATATAAAAATTTAAATTTAAATTTTTTTTAACATGCAAAGCTTTTAAACATGCGCATCCAAAATCACTATCAATGATAATAAAATGATGTATTAAAATAGTTGTGTTGTTATGTAAGCAACTTGCGTATGATACCACATATGATTTGCTATAGTATTTCACATTTAAAAAATATTAAAAGTAATTTTATTTATTAAATATGTATATTAAAATATTTATTTTTACAATTTTATTAAGTTACTATACATCTGCCAAAAAAAAATTAAGAAATTGGGATTTGAAGAGAAATACTTAAAAAGTATGGATTAAATAAATAAATAAACTTCTTTTTTTGGGTAAAAAAATGTACTAACTTAGATACCAAAAAAATGTACTAACTTAAATATATCCGATGTACATAAAAAATTTCCTTAAGTTAAGAGAGCCTCACGGGTCAATGCAGACTAAAAAAAATAGTGAATGGAGGTGATCAAGAAGTTTGATTCTTCAGAAATTTTATTATAAATTGAGTAAAAACTCTTTCAAATCTCAATTGTAGTTTATCAACTAATAAAATTTATCGAAAATTTGTAAATTTTATTTACAACAAAGCAACAAATACCTCCTATGTAACAATATATGGGATAACATTTTTAGTAATAATTAGAGTATATAACTATTTTAATATTTTTTCATTTTGGTTTGATAAAATCCCTTCTTTATACATTGATTCGCTAAATTACAAAAAAAAAAAGCTGATAATGAGACCAATGTGCAAATATTTTATTTATTTTTTTGGTAAACAATGAGAAAATATTTTCTTAGCACATATTGATTTTGCTAAAATTTGTGTACCTAAAATTATGATTATTCTTGTGGTTATTATTATTAATTCTAATTGCTAAAATTTGGAATAATATGACAGTTTGTTGAGAAAAAAATCACTAAATCCAAAACTATACCAAACTAACTAAATTTGATCTGTTTTGGTTCTTTTCAACCAAATCTAGAAGGAAACATTGAGATCACTTTAATAAATAAATAAAAAAGGAGATCAAAGGAAGAATAAGCTAATAATCCTTACAAAAAGATCTTATTATTTATTAACAAAAGATCTTATTAATTGACAAAAAGATGTTTTAAACTAAGAAAAAACACCACTAAAATAAAACAAAGATCAACAACCGAAACATCGAAATAAAGGATTACACTGGACCATAAAAAGAAAAATTCAAGCTAAACTACTTTTTTTCTAAGTACAATTCATGCTAAATTTTATTTGAAAGAAAAAGAAAATCTCAACAAAATAAACTGAACTAGGCGTTGTGGCGGTCAGTGGTTGAGGAATCATCAAGGGGGTGATTGTATCTGTTGAAAAACCACATAGAATCAGACACCACAGAATCTCCATCATCATTTCGATTCCAGGTATAGTGAGCATGTGTTCTGTTCTTTATATCAAAAATGGCATGTCCAAAACTGGGTTCACGGTACAGAGAGTAAGCAGGCTGAGGCTCTGTCAAGCTGCAATAAAAAAGACAAATTAGTAATCAAACAAAATCTGACATAAAAGAAACAAGCAATTTATGAAAGGAAGAAAAAATCTATAGAGCTTACTTTTTGGCTAAGCCTTCAATGTTCCCTCCGTCACCAATGGTTATGTATACCGGAGCTGACTGATCCCTCACAGGTGTGGATTGACCATTCACAATGTTGTATGCAATATTGGAGACACGGTCCTGATATGGTGGTGCATAAACAACATCATAAACTTTTGTTTTAGGTATGAAATAAAAAAAAAATAAAAAAAAAATGCATGGCACTTACAGTTCGTTCATAGGCATGTACGTGACCAGCAAACACAACATCAACCTTGTACTGCACAAACCATGACTCAAACTGCACCCTCATGGTTTCCCCTTCCATATAATGATAGTTGTAGCTATTATACCATGGAGAATGCACAAGAACAATCAACCAAGGAGTCTTGGTCCTATCAACCTTTGGTAGCTCTTGCTGAAGCCATACATATTGTGGAGTATATTTACCTGAAAAATTATTATATCATGTATTAATGCTCTAGAGATGGCACAAACCTAGTTCAATATACATTATATGTATATGTTATAAACAATACTATCTTCCCTTTTGTGTAAGCAATGTCGAGAGAAAGTGATGTATCTAGTATTACCATAAGATGAATATGAAGCCAAGACTATGATATGTGCGGGACCTCTCTTGATAGAATACCAAAAGGGTCCGGTACTTCCTGATGCCTTGTAAGGGACTGGGTAACGGTGGGAGAATGGCTTGAAAGGTTCTGTTTCGCCCTGAAAAGCATCATAATCTCCACTTTGAAAAAAAAAGAGTTAAGAAAACATGTTTACCCAAAAAAAAAAAAAGTTACGAAAAATAATATCACAAACCTATTTACCGAAAAAAATAATCCCAAACCATGAGATACAACTTTTCATTTTGTTACATTATGCTTATTACAATTCGCTACACAAATATATTCTCATGACTTAGATTTCTATTGTCATAAAATAAAATAAAATACTTGTTACAAAATATGCAGAATTTGATTTTATTTTTTTGTATTAATTGTATATTTTGAATATGAGATACAACTTTTCATTTTGTTACATCATGCTTATTACAATTCGCTACACAAATATATTCTCATGACTTAGATTTCTATTGTCATAAAATAATTAATTCAAAATATAATTGTCAATTAATACAAAAACATAAAATCAAATTCTGCATATTTTGTAACAAGTTTTTTATTTTATTTTATGATATAGCAAACCCGATTATGAAATCAAAATTAAAAAAACGTGGGCCTGTTTGATTGTGTTTTTGTTTTTTTGTTTTTAAGATTGTTTTGTAGAATAATTATGGAAACAGTTGTTTTCTGTGTTTTGAAAGTTAAAAACTAAAACAGAAAACAAAAATAACTCAGACATGTTCTCTAAATTTGATTCAAAAAACAAAAAAAAAACAGTTACAGTTTTTTGAAACTCTTTTTTACAAAACATGCTTACCAAACGAGTTTTTTTATCTTTTTGTTCTGAACTAGAAAACTGTTTTTAAAAACAGGAATCAAACAGAACCATAATTATGTAGTTTCTACTTTCCATTCAAAACAAATAAACAAATGGGTATTCTTGTGACTTAGATTTCTATTGTATAAAATAATTAATTCAAAATATAATTGTCAATTAATACTATAACATAAAATGAAATTCTGCATATTTTGTAACAAGTTTTTTTTTATGATATAGAAAACCCAATTATGAAATCAAAATTAGAAAAACATAATTATGTAGTTTCTACTTTCGATTCAAGACAAATAAATAAATGGGTATTGAAATTTGCAACAAAATTTGTACTTTGAATGAGTTTATGATGGCTTTGATACCAAATAATAAGAAAGAAGATATTCAATAGTATAAGAATACAACAACATACAATCTCATGGTCAATAATCAAAGTAACAAATATAATGAACTACCCAAGCTAAAAATAAAATAAAATAAAATAATGAAACTATATCCATTACATATATTTTTATAACTTGTTCCCAAGCTAAAATATCATTTTCTAAGAACAATTGAAAAAATACTTTTCCTAAATATTGGGATTTTTTTTTTTTTTTGATAACAAAAGTATTGGGAACTTTATTTCACGAACTATTTGAACAATAAAATTAATAATTCATATTTGATTGCAAAGACAAGAACACAAGAATATAAATGACATATTTAGAATTTATGATTTTACATACATGATGTTAAGGGTTATTAACCTTTCTCCACAGCTATTGAAAAATCTAACCTTAGCTTTAGAGAAAATGTTTTCTCAATCTCTTCATATTTTGAAAAACTCCACTCCATTACGCTAGCAGAATAAAAAGGTAACTACAAAATAGTTAAAAGTTAAAGTAAGTAATAAGAAAATGAGTAAACAAAAGAAAACATATATAAGTGAGAAAGGTAAAGAAAACATTCGAGTGGAATCGTTACACGAGCGAAATCGTACGCTGATAACGTGTTATGAAACTAAAGGGTAAGTAGAATCAGGACAAAATGAAACAAGCATAATTTGCAGTGTCTCGTGCTATCTTATCTATAAGATCTGTACATGGTTTTTATTATAAACTTATAAAATTTCTGTTGTAAAATGATTTTTTTCAAGCACCTTTTGGAAACTGGAAACTTGATGACAGTGAAAATGACTGATCTCAGTCTGGACGTAGCTCTCAAGTAGTTGGAGAGTAAACCAGGATATATTGCATGTGATTCTTCCTTATCCTATCTCTTTTGATTTTGATCAATTGATTTCATTTTGATTCTTGATATATGTTATATTGAATCTATTTTAGGGTTAATAATCATTGGAATTTTGTTTTGATTCGTTCTTACATGACTTCTTGAAAAGGATGAGCATAAATATTGATTTTCATCTATTTTTCCTTACAATTTTGAATCTATTGCAATTACCTCTGAATTGATGTAATAAGAATTATTTTAATTTTGTTTTGTGTTAGGAAAAATGTTTAAGATCTATTTGAATTCATTTTTGGTTGATATACTTGTTAAAAGTTGAGTTTTTGAATTATTTCTTGAATTAGGAGTAACACACAATTGACCCTCCCTCTTGTGTGATTGTTTAGTCATATTTTTTGTTCAAACCATCCTGTGGGAAAAGCCAAGATATATTCAGGTGGCTGATAATAGGATTTATGTTGGAAATCTACACACATGCACAAATCAAAAAACAAAAAAGATAGGGAAGAGAGATTAGACGCAGTGATTTACCATGGTTCACCAAATGTAGGTCACGTCCAATTTGTCTGTATTATATTCAATTCACCGCCACTCGTTACAATTCACTCGGTTTATATGAGAATATAAATAAAATTTAGAAAATCCTAACAGCGCTATTCATGGATTCAAGCCCAAACTACTAAGAAAAAATAAAATTACAATAAGTCAGAGGGCTAGTTGCCTTTTCGCTGACCCCGCCAATAAGAGTCCTCATCGATATGCGTAGTATCACTCATAAGTATGAAAGTTGGGATAAGTAGAATCTCTCCCTCAAGTGTAAGACCCACAATTAATATGCTCCCCCTCAATTGAGTATTCTAGCTAGCTCGAGCTCAACCCGACTTTGATCGCACTGTCAGGAAGGCCCAAGAAGAGCCCGTTGCGGGAAACCACCACTAATGGGCTAAGCTAGACTAGTCATACCAAGTGGGTCCAACACCATGTCACAAGCCAAAACCTTAAAACTTTAGGTTCGTAGGTCCATTCACTTATATACACTCCACTTAGCCTATTACAAACCAATGCAACACTCGTCACATTTGAATATCCCAACAATTTATTCGTAAAAAGCACAATTTTTTATTTTATATTAGTTAAGGTTACCAGCCGACTGCTTGGTGGCTTGTTGGAAGCTAGACCGTTTCATTATAACTCAATTCCAACATTTATTGTGTTAGCAAAATATGAAAATAAAAATGTATTTTTTGTGTTAAAATTCTATATGGTTTGATCATGTGAAAATTTTGTATTTAATTCTTTTTTATAAATTTTAATTGAATCTTACTTATTTAATGTTAACGAAGAGAGATACACGTGTATCAAAAAAAAAAAGATAAACACAAAATTTTCATGTTATTAGGTCATGAAATTTTTGTGTGGATATCTCCCTCTTCATAAAATTTATCTGAATCTCATCTATTTAATACTAATAAAGTGAGATACATATAAAATATTTACAAATTATGTAAATAAAAGAATCTATTTTCTACTGAAACATAGATGAAAGAAATAATCACTAAAATTATTCAATACAATTAATATAATGCTTACAGGATATAAAAAACAGAGAAAGGTACCTGCTGAGGAGCATTATATCCCGGAGGAGTTGCAAATACGTCACTATCAAATGGCATATCAACAGACGGATATTTCCTTATGAAAGTGCTTGTAAAGCCTTCACAAAGTAAAGACACATCCAAAAGAAGCAAAATCACGAAAAACAAGGACATGGATGCTGAGTAACTCTCCAGTGCCATAATATCTCAGTTTTCTAAAACTCTAGGATATGATAAAATAGCTGTAGTAAGGTATTTATAGAATATTAAGACAAATGAAAAAAATATATTAGAATAAAGACTGTTGATAAGTTTGTTACATGGGAATATACCGAAAACAAACTGATTCAATGGTAACAGAAATACTCAAAAACTCAGGCTATTAATTCTGTTTTGTGTGGAAAAAACTTTTAAAATCTGATTGAATTCGTTTTTTTGGTAGATATACTTGTTAAAAGCCGAGTTTTTTGAATTATTCTTAAATTAGAAGAAACACACAAGTCATCCCCGATTGTTTAGTCATGTTTTTTTATCCTGCGAGAAAAGTTAAGATATATTCAGGTAGGTGATAACAAGATTTATGTAGGAAATCGATTCACGCAAATCAAAAACAAAAAAGAAAGAGAACACTTGGCTAGCTAATCAAACATCTGGCTAGCTCGAGTCCGATCCGACTCTGATAGGCTCAGAAGGAATCACTTGTGGGTAGAGGTGGCAATATGGGTTGAGCCCGGCGGGTTAATCAGCCAACCCGCCAAAACGGGGCGGGTTGGGTTGAGGTTTTCAACCCGCCCCGCCTAGAAGTGGGTCAAAACGGGTTCAACCCGCCGCGGGGCGGGTTAACCCGCCGGGTTATAAATTTTTATTTTTATTTTTTTATAATTAGGTATTATTTCATAATTCCTTAATTTTTTGTGATATCCAATTTTTTTTATCTTAGTACTTCCTAGAAAAATTAAAGAATAATAATTTTATTCATGACAAATGTTATCTATATATAAGTTTCTAAATAATGTTTGACAAATATTAGTATACATTTAAGATTGAGACTAACAAAATATAGAGAAGTGTGAAATAAAATAAAATATAATTTATTTTTTGAATTTTAATTACTTTTTTTTAATTGACGAGTTGGTGGGTTGGCCCCCTAACCTACCATAAAACGGTTTCCAACCCATATTTTTTGACGGGTCAACGCGCCCCGCCCCATTTTTGGCGGGTTGGTGGCGGGGCGGGACGGGTCGGGGCAGGTCAACCCAAATTGCCACCTCTACTACTGATGGGAGATGAGATCATTACCAATGGATCAAACTAAACTAATCATAATGGATCCAACACCATGTCACGAGTCAAGACAAACGAGTGTGAAACTCATGCACCTAAATATCCTAACAATTTATTCACAATAAGCACAATTCTTTTTTATAACAGTTAAAGTTACCACATTAGTGGCTTGTTGGAAGCTAGACCGTTTCACCATAACTCAATTCCAATATTTACTGTGTTAGCAAAATATGAAAATAAAAATGTATTTTCTGTGTTAACATTTTATATGGTTTGATCATGTGAAAATTTGGTATTTAATTCTTTTTTTATAAATTTTAATTGAATCTTACTTATTTAATATTAATGAAGAGAGATACACGTGTATCAAAAAAAAAAAAGATAAACACAAAATCTAATGTGATTAGGTCATGAATTTTTTTGTGGATATCTCCCTCTTCATAAAATTTAACTGAATCTTATCTATTTAATACTAATAAAGTGAGATACATGTAAAATATTTACAAATTATGTAAAATTTTAAAATAAAAGAATCTATTTTCTATTGAAATATAGACGAAAGACATAATCATCAAAATTATTCAATACAACAATTTGGGAAATTTTTATTATGCTCCCGGATCACCGTGGTCCTTCCACTCAAAAATTGACTAATTTTTAATTTTTCTTTTCTTTTGTCTCTTCTCTCTCCTCAACTTTTTCTCTCTTTCTCTCACCTCAGTCCCACCCAATACTTTATGTTCCCGAACCACTATAAATTCGCTCAATAATTAGACATGGTTGTTGCTGCAGAGTAACTCTTTATCCTGGTCATGTCTCAATTTCTTAAACCTCTATAATATGTCCAACACAATGTTCTTCTTATTGGGCCAACTAACAAAAGAAAAGAATAAAGAATAACAAACTATATAATAGAATAGATACTGAGTGATTATAATATACAAATTACATGATAACTCAAATACCCAAAATTTAGTATAAGGTTAGGCATAATTTAAATTTTAAATATTCTATTTTAGAGTTGAATGCAACACATCAATTAAGAATTATTATTTTTTTGGTATAGTAAAAATAAATCCGAAAAGATATATTCCTACCAAAAAAAATATAAAAATTTAAATTTTAAATTTTTTTAACATGCGCATCCAAAATTACTATCAATGATAATAACATGAGGTATTAAAATAGTTGTGTTGTTATGTAAGCAACTTGCGTATGATACCACATATGATTTGCTATAGTATTTCACATTTAAAAAATATTAAAAGTAATTTTATTTATTAAATATGTATATTAAAATATTTATTTTTAAAATTTTATTAAGTTACTATACATCTGCCAAAAAAAAATTAAGAAATTGGGATTTGAAGAGAAATACTTAAAAAGTATGGATTAAATAAATAAATAAACTTCTTTTTTTGGGTAAAAAAATGTACTAACTTAGATACCAAAAAAATGTACTAACTTAAATATATCCGATGTACATAAAAAATTTCCGTAAGTTAAGAGAGCCTAACGGGTCAATGCAGACTAAAAAAAAATAGTGAATGGAGGTGATCAAGAAGTTTGATTCTTCAGAAATTTTATTATAAATTGAGTAAAAACTCTTTCAAATCTCAATTGTAGTTTATCAACTAATAAAATTTATCGAAATTTTGCAAATTTTATTTACAACAAAGTAACAAATACCTCCTATGTAACAATATATGGGATAACATTTTTAGTAATAATTAGAGTATATAACTATTTTAAAAAATTATACAATACTTAAAAAAAACTAAAAAAAATCCCTCTCATAAATTAATTTTTAAAAACAAAAACTGCAGAGATAATAGATTTACTTGCAAGTATATGTAATTAAGTACTAATGATTTTACTAAAATAATTGACTTTATGATATGACATGTAGTTTATCATTAAAATAACTATACAATATATAAGATGAAAGTTTAATAAATGTTATAAAATCATCTTATCATATGACACAAAAACAATAAGTACGATATATTTAGTTAAAAAAAAATTAAAATTTTATATTTAAGTTAGTTTCTAATTTATTTCAACTGAACAATAAAAAATCCTCTTGATTGATATTTATTACATTTAACTATAGAATAAAATAATTTAAATTTAAATAGTAGACAGTCTGTTAGTTTGTTTTCGAATGATTTCTGTTATCATGTAATCTGTATCTTCCCATTCAACAAACTTATCATGTAGTCTGTTAGTTTTGTATTATCATTTAATTGTATTCATGCATTAATATATTATTCAATTTACTAAATGACTTTAATTACGATAATAACTATCTGAAAAATAAATATTTTTAATAATGAACCAATACATAATCCACGGCAAGTATAGAATACTTTACAAAAGATTTGACTCTAGAAAATAAAAGAAAATAAAGTGTATTTTGAAGTCAGTCATTAATCATCGGTGGATAATTTTCGTATATAATTTTATTAATTTTAAATTTTTTATTTATTTTATTTCGCTAATTCATAGGATCTAGCGAACTCTAAGAAGATGAAACAAATGGTAAGATCATAATAATGTGACAGGATCCATTTACAAATTTTTTGATTTTTTTTTCAAATTATACGATATTCTCCTAGGAGAACATAGTGTAGTTTGTAAAAGTTTATATTCTCCCGAGAGAATATAGTGTAGTTTGTAAGAGTTTGTAAATATAACATGTCTCCATAACAATATACTATCCTGTACTTGACATGAGTATTTTTAAATTTAAGTTAATTTTTAACTAAAATAAAAATAATAAAAAGATTACAAATTTTACAAGAAACATGCCTAATTAATTTAAAAGAATCCGAATTTAAAGTTTGAAAATGGAGGATGATATCATTTTCTAAGGAGAGATTGGAATGCTTCATAATTAGTTCAAAGAAACAGGCCTAAATAAAAGGGAAGATAGCCACAGCGACACTGACAACAGCAGACAATATCAGATTAATAAGAATGACCAGATCCTGTTGAGGAGAGTCCATGAAAATCGCATCTTTCGGTAAATGAATCTGCACATCTATTAATTTATATAGAAATTTTCAACCAAGAAACATTCCAACCTTCATCCAAACAAACTCGAAACAGACTCGTTATTAATTAGTTGAGATATGGTTAACTTTAAAATACATTATCTAAATTAATTAAAGTTAATTTTTTATTTAAACATATAGTTTTTATATGAAATTATAAAAAATAATTCAATAACTTTGAAAAACTAATAGATTTCTTTATATTTTAACTTTTAAATAACTTCTTAATATTATTTTTTATATTAAATAACATTATTAAAAAAATTATGGCTAGTCTACAAAAATAAAAAATAAAAATTGCAAAGTTTAAACAATTTGTTGTATTTAGCATAATAACTAATATAATTACTATTTATATAATTTTTTACTTTATTAGAGAATTGACACTTTAAATTTAAAATTTTAAATGATATAGTTAAGTAAAAATCATGTAAAAGTTTGAGTCTCTTTTTATTTTTTTTCATTGGCAATATATAGATGAGATTCAATTAAATTTTATGAAGAGAGAAATAAACATAAAACATGTGATCCGGTCATGTGAATTTTTTGTGTCTATCCCTTTTCATGAATTAAATCCCATCTATTTTTTCACCAAAAAAAAATCTCACCTATTTAATTTAATAAAAGAAGAAGCTATGAGAGTTATATCACTTTGAAAAGAGAAGATTATGTATGTAATAGAATTGCTGATTAATAAGTTTGAATATGATGTTCAAACTTAATGGACTGCTTACTAATGAGTTTGGATATGATAGTATAAAATCTCATTTGACACCAATATTAAAAATTAAGAAATTTTACTAAATTAAAAAAACAATAAATTGATAGGAAATAAACATAAATAAAAAATCATTTTTGAAAAAACTTTGGATTCCCTTCCCCCTTTTCCTCGTTCTCGCTCTCGCTCTGTGTGTGTGCGTTGAAGAGTTAGGGCTGCGTTTGGAAGACAGACATATCAACAAGCAAAGATGCATTCGGGTTAGGCATCTAAATGGGTTAGTTTCGCGTGAGTCTCACGCGTTCCATATTTTCTATTCTGCTAGGGCACAACAATGAGTTCTATTCTTGAAAAAAATGGAGATCTGCAGCAAAAGTCGATGGAGGTTCCGGGTGCTATGCGTAAGAGCATAAAACGATCGAAGGTTGGAGAGGAATTTTCCCCTGATTCATCGAATAGAGGGGCAAGTTTGGGAAACATCCAGGAGCGCATTCCGTCAGGTAAGTCGATGTCTTTCGCTGATGCTTTGCGTGCTGATAATAACTGTATGGGTGTAGAGGATTCTTGGCATGAGGAATTTGAGGAGGATAAGAGTGAACCGCTGGACCCGAGTCTTGGTACCATAGATGAGTTTGGTTTCCAAACAATTTATGGAGAGGATGGGTCTGTAAGAATTAGGTGTTCTAAGGAAGCGAAAGAGAGATTAAGAAGCCCATGGAAAAATGCTATTATCGTTAAGCTGTTGGGGAAGAGAGTGGGTGTGATGTATATGAAATCTAAGCTGGGAAGCCTATGGGCTAAAGCTGGACCGATAGTGGTGGCTGATTTGGGGAATGATTTTTTCTCTGTGAAATTCTCTAGCTTGGAAGATTTAAATCTAGCGCTGACAGGAGGACCATGGATTCTAATGGGCCACTACTTGGCCATCAGAAAGTGGGAGCCGTTCTTCAACCCTCACAAAGCTAATATTCATAAGGTAGCTGCGTGGATCCGATTGCCAGGTATTCCTCAAGAATTCTGTGTAGCTCATTTTTTGAAATTAATTGGAAATATAGTAGGCAAAGTGTTGAAAGTGGACAGAACAACTTCCTTAGGGGAAAGGGGTAAATTTGCTAGATTGTGTGTGGACTTAGACCTTGCTAAGCCATTGAGGGGAGAATATATATTGGAGGATGAGGTGTTTAAAGTTGAATATGAGGGCTTATACCTTATATGTATCAAATGTGGCAAATACGGACATAATACAGATAATTGCCCTGATCTTGCCAAACCAGAGGAGGACACTGTTAACAAGGAAACAAATCAGCCTGATTTGAATAACTCTCAATCAAATCAAGGGGTAGGCCCTTGGATGGTAGTGAAAAAAAAGAATTTCCATAGGAACCAATCCCCAATAAAGGATGAAAATAAAGGTGGAAGATCCTTTGGAGCGGATATCTCTAATAGTAAGAAGCATGTGTCTGCACAGGCAGCGGGTATCAATATTTTGAAGAATCCAGGGGTGGAAAATGTGATAGAGGCGAAAAAGGGGTCACTCAAGGAAAATAAGAGGAATCCTCTATCCCAGGCTACTCCCAAGGTCATCAATTCGAAAGCTCCTGCAGGTCAAGCAGGGACGAGTAATGCTGGAGCTAAAGTCTCATATAAACCGAAAAAGATAGAGAAGAAAAAAGCATTTGTTTTCTCCTCTGAAGCCAACACTTCCAGAACAAGTTCCAAGTCTTTAGAGCCCCCTTCATCCAGTAAGGCTACCAGCAAAGGTGACCTTAGATATGTTCCTACTTCCCCTTCTGGTCCTGTGGGCAGTAATGGTAAGGATATTGATCCTGGAAACACAGAAGGCGAATTATGCTCAAAAATCTCTGCTGCAAGTATCTCAAATACTGATAGCAATTTGCCTCCCTGTGAGTTATGTGAGGTAAATGTCAAAACGTTGGATATGGATACTAATATGGTTAATAGCAATCAAGGTGTTATGAGTTTGGAGAGCCATGAGAAAGTTATGGAAGATGGAATGCTCCTGGAGAAATCTTCTAGTGAAGTAGCTGTTGATAATATGGTAGAGTGTGATCAGGGACTCGGGGATCCTGGTACCAAATTAGTTATCCAATGAATTGTCTTGTTTGGAATTGTAGGGGTGCTGCCAAAAAGTCTTTTAAGACATCCCTCAGAAATTTCATTAAAAAATACAAGATTGGTTTGGTTGCTATTTTAGAACCTAGGATAAGTGGTGTTACTGCCCAAAAGAAGATTAAGCAATTGGGGTTCAACAATTATGTGATAGAAGATGCAGTGGGATTCTCGGGAGGTATCTGGATGTTATGGAAAAAGGAATTTTGCAATGTAACCATTATAGAGAAATCGAGCCAATTCATTCATGTTTCATGTTCCATGAATCAGGGGTTGGAATTTTATCTTACTGTGGTTTATGCCAATCCTAGAGAGGATGTTCGTGAGGAGCTATGGATGGATATAAAAAGAATTAGCAGCAGTCTAGTTGGTCCCTGGGTTATGATGGGAGATTTTAATGAGATTGCCTCCTACAAGGAAAAGAAAGGGGGTGCTCCTGTTAATCTTCTCAGGTGCCAGAAGTTTTCATCGTTCCTTAATGACTGCAACATGATAGATATGGGTTGTAAAGGAACTCACTTTACTTGGAAGGGGCCAAAGTGGCTGCATCTGGATAGAGTGTTCAAAAGGTTGGACCGTGTGTGTGCTAATGCTATTTGGAGAACAACTTTTGAAGAGGCTACAGTTAGAAGTCTTCCTCGGTTGAATTCAGACCATAACCCGCTCATGCTCTCTCTTTTCCCAAACAATAAGGATTGGAGAGAAAGACCGTTTAGGTTTCTGGCTAGCTGGCAGGATCATGTTACTTTCCCCCATTTTCTTAAATTTGTGTGGAAGCCGAATCTAAACATCAGGATTAGTTTGAGCAATCTGGTCCCTTCCCTTAAATCGTGGAATAAGAGGGTTTTCGGGTGTATCCAAAAGAGGAAAGAATATCTTCTCAAAAAGATTGAGGATAACCAAAATAACTATGCCACTGATATGGATTGTGTCCAATCTGAGTTAGATTTAGCCCTCCAATGTGAACTCAATAAGGTTATGGATCATGAGGAAGCGTTATGGTTTCAGAAAGCTAGATGCAAGTGGATTGCAGATGGGGACCGTAACACTACTTTTTACCATACTACTACTGTCATGAGGAGAGCCAGAAACAGGATTAGTGAATTAAAGAATGATCAGGGTCAAATGGTGACAGAAGAAAGTGATTTAATTTTGTTGATCCATTCGTTTTTCAAGAATCTATTTTCAGAGGAAGATTTTTGTAGACCTTGGTTCACTACTACTCATAACTGGCCTGTTTTGGAGGAATCGGATATCAAGGATATGCAAGATCCCATAACAGATTCTCTTATCAGAAAGGTTTTTTTTGCTATGAATAGCCTTAAAGCTCCTGGTCCAGATGGGTTTCCTGCTCTCTTTTTCCAAAAGAATTGGGAATTATTGAAACTTCAAGTTA